>JAQGBH010006430.1:0-12516 GCA_034698265.1 Sminthurinus aureus | reverse complement strand
GTTGGTTTTGGTTCCGGTCTCCATGGATGGGCTTTTACTTTGAAACAATTCGCTGAGATGTATGCTGACAAATTTAAGATTGATGTCAATAAACTTATGGTTAAACTATGGGGTGACAATTTCTTCAATCTTAAGACAAAGAAATGGGCCAAACAAAAGGAAGATGATAACAAGAGATCTTTCAATATGTACGTCTTGGACCCCATCTTCAAGGTATAAATCGATAATTTTTATGTGTAAATCTTAAATAATGTAGTTGTTATTAAACTAGTACTTTAGTTTACTATTTGAAATTAGTTTTCAAAAAAAAAATATGACTATGATGAATGTTCTTTCACAGACCTGTTCTGAAATATTCTTTGATTGATACATAGAACGGCCATCTGAGCTATAATAATTATATTACTAAAAATACAAGATGACACTTGATAATTCAAGTGTATAATATATACATAATAATTTACGTTTTTAATAATGAAAATGTTGTTTTTTTTTCTCTTGACTTGAACTTTTACTACAGGTTTTCCAAGCTATTATGGGTTACAAAAAGGAAGACACTACAAATTTACTTCAAAAATTGAACATTGAATTGAAACCCGAAGATAAAGACAAGGACGGAAAACCATTATTAAAGGTCGTTATGAGAACTTGGTTACCTGCTGGAGAAACTCTTTTGCAGATGATTGCCATCCATCTTCCATCCCCTGTTATGGCTCAAAAATACCGTATGGAAATGTTGTATGAAGGACCTCATGATGATGAAGCTGCTATGGGTATCAAGGTAAATTATTATTATTACATTTATGTATTACTTAATATAATTCAAAATTTTAGTAGTTATTGTGTATATGAATATAATATTATTATTATGATAGGTTGTTTTGATATTTGTATATGATGAGTGTTCTTTCACAAAACGGTCTGAATATATAATTTTTATGATTAAATATTAGAACGGCCATCTGAGCAATAAAAAAAACAAAACAAAATAATATTCAATAAAAAATAATTATAATTATAATGGCTATATGAATAGCAAATAAAATTTGCTCTAATTTCTAATACACTTTGTTGTCCATTTTGTCTTATAAAACCTATAGACATGTAACGCAGATGCTCCTTTGATGATGTACATCTCAAAGATGGTACCCACTTCCGATAAGGGACGTTTCTATGCTTTCGGTCGTGTTTTCTCTGGTAAAGTTGCTACTGGTCAGAAAGCAAGAATTATGGGACCTAACTTTGTTTATGGAGAGAAAAAAGATGTTGCTGAGAAAGCCATTCAAAGAACTATTCTCATGATGGGTCGTTATACTGAAGCTATTGAAGATGTTCCATGCGGTAAATAATAATCCTCTATTAATGATTATTGTATATTATATATTATGTTTTTTTTTGTATTAATTTGTTATCTTTTCTATATGGGTTTTTTGTCCATACTAGGTTGTAGAATAATAATAATAATAATAATATATTATATATAATTTATAATTTACATTCATGTTGTATTTTCAATATTGAAATTTGATTTTTCAATCTTTTGTATTTTGTAAAAATAGGTAACATTTGTGGTTTGGTCGGTGTTGATCAATATTTGGTTAAAACTGGTACAATTACCACATTTAAAGATGCTCACAACATGAAAGTTATGAAATTCAGTGTCTCTCCGGTCGTGCGTGTTGCTGTTGAACCCAAGAATCCTGCAGATTTGCCCAAATTAGTTGAAGGTATAATAATATATGTACTCAAATATTTTTCAAAAAAAAAAAGAAGAGAAAACTATTTCTTGCTAATAATTATAATTTTTATGATCATTTCTTGCTTTCAAGTATTAATAACTAGTCATAATTTATTTTACTGTAAAAAAGATAGTATACATACTATGTGTTAAAAACTAAATATTATTATTATAACAGGTCTTAAACGATTGGCCAAATCTGATCCTATGGTCCAATGTATCATTGAGGAGTCCGGAGAACATATTATTGCCGGAGCCGGAGAATTGCATTTGGAAATTTGTCTTAAGGATTTGGAAGAAGATCATGCTTGTATTCCAATCAAGAAATCTGATCCTGTTGTCTCTTATCGTGAAACCGTTTCAGAAGAATCCGACCAAACGTGCTTATCAAAATCACCCAACAAACACAATCGTCTATTTATGAAATCTGTTCCCATGCCTGATGGTTTGGCTGAGGATATTGATAAGGGTGATGTTAACCCACGTGATGACTTTAAAATCCGAGGTCGTCTCCTTGCTGACAGATATGAGTATGATATTACTGAAGCTAGGAAAATCTGGTGTTTTGGACCTGACGGTAAGTTCATTTATTTTTTAAATGAAAAATTAATATATTTTTAATCATTACAATATATATTATATAATTTATAATTAGAGATGATGAAGCGCATATACTAAGTTTCTGTTTTAACTGAGATTTATTCATTGAAGAAAGAGCGCTCGCCGTACTGATTCTAATCATAATAATAACGAAAAAAGTATACAAATTGTTTTCTAAAATAATTGTTGAACCAAAAAACCTTGCGTCGTTTTCGTTTGTTTGTTACAATTTGGTTTTTAAACTTTAAAAAAAAGCATAATGTTTCACCTGTAATTTTTAGTAATGTGCAATGTTGTGTTATTTGTTGTTAAAAAAAATATATATAGGAACTGGTCCTAATCTCTTGATTGATTGCACAAAGGGAGTACAATATTTGAATGAAATTAAGGATTCTGTTGTTGCTGGATTCCAATGGGCCACGAAAGAAGTAAGTATCTGTTTTTGTGGTAATATTAAGTGTGGTAATAGATTCTCGTTTCGTTTTAAAAAAATATTTGTATTCTTTATCAATTGTATTATTGTCCTGGTTCTACTCCCATTCTCTACCAGGATGCTAGTTTTTTTTTCTTTAAAAAAAAAACAACAGCTCCTAGGGTATTGAATGCAATGGTCAGGAATATTAAAAATCCTATAAGTGCTCTGATGAACGTTGTTATCGTTTCTCAGGTTTAAGTTAGATGGAAACAATAATTATTATTATTAAAAATTATAATAATATTTTATACATTTTAATTTAAGAATATCAACGTAAAAAAATGAGTATAATAAATCTAGTATCAGTTTTACTATAATACAAGATGATAATAATAATTATTATGATATTCAATATTCTAAAGTTGCTTTCTGTTTACTTTTTTTTTGGTGTGTGTGTTAATAACAAATAGGGTGTCCTTTGCGAAGAAAACATGAGAGCAGTTCGATTTAACATTTATGATGTGACACTTCATGCTGACGCTATTCATCGTGGTGGTGGTCAAATTATTCCAACAGCTCGTCGTTGTTTGTACGCTTGCCAATTGACTGCAGCCCCACGTCTCATGGAGCCTGTATATCTTTGTGAAATTCAGTGTTCAGAGACCGCTATGGATGAAGTTTATGGAGTGCTGAATTCTCGAAATTATACACCCATAGAAGAAACTGAGGTACACTTTATTTTCACACTAATTATTTGTATTATCCAAAATTAATATATAATTTAAATAATAATAATTATTATTATTATGATGCAATTAGAGATGATGAAGCGCATATACTAAGTTTCTGTTTTGACTGAGATTTATTCATTGAAGAAAGAGCGCTCGCCGTACTGATTCTAATCATTATAATAATAATTTATAGAATAATCTTCCTATTCAAGATATACCATAGGAATAACAAAAAAAAAAGTATATAAACGGTTGTCTAATACTATGTGTTTCTTTGTTGTTTTTTTTTTAAATTTTTTTTTACTGAAAAATTATGGAAAATAGGTTACAGGAACTCCCATGTTCGTTGTTAAGGCTTTCTTGCCTGTCAATGAATCATTCGGTTTCACTGCTGATTTGAGAAGTAACACAGGAGGACAGGCCTTCCCTCAATGCGTATTTGACCATTGGCAAGTCTTACCCGGTGATCCATTCGAACCCGCTTCCCGACCATTCAAAGTTGTAGAAGTAAGTTTGTTTTTTGTTTTTTTCAGTGGTATAGTTTTCATTATCTTGTCTTGTACGTATTTCAAAAAAAAAAGCACTACGACTTGAACAATTTATAGTTTTTGCATTTTATAATAATGTATTGACAATAATTATTGAACTCATTACTAATTTATATTTATTTTGTTTACTTATATAATAGGATACCAGAAAGCGTAAAGGTTTGAAGGAAGGTATTCCAGATCTTGCCCAATATTTGGACAAACTATAACCTGATCAATTCCTTAAGAAACCTGAAAAAGAAAAGGAGAAAATTTTATTCAAAATTCTTATTGTATATACAAAAAATGAAAGAAAAAAGTGCAAAGGGAATGCGTTTGTTTGTTTCTTTGCTATCATTTTTTTTTAAATAATAATATATTGTGTTATTTTAAAATGTACTATTATTATAATATATTATATTCAACTGTGACTGTTATAGCTAGAATAACGTTAGCAATCAATGACTGTTTGTTTAGTATATTATAGTTATATAAAAGTCATATATTATATGAGAATATAATAATAATAATGAGACAAAAAATGAATAAAAACATACTATGCCATTCATTTACACTGAAATAATGCATTTTAAATTTACTCATTCCATAACACAACATACAGTAGTAATAATAGAGTACTTCATTCACAACGCATAATCTATACATCATGTAGCTTTCAATGTAGAGTACACACTACACACTGTGCTTGTACACTAGACTAGAAGTTAAAAGGTTTTGGTGTTATTCTGGTGCTTGTACTCTGGACTTATACCTGTTTTTTCGCTCCTCCATTCATCACTGTTCAGTTGCCCGAGCGGACCAAGGGGTTTGGCTGCTAACCAAATAGGCTCTGCCTGCGCAGGTTCGAATCCTGCACTGAACGGATAAATTTTTGCTCGTTTTTCATTTGATTTTTTACATTTTTCAGTGATTTTTTGACATTTGACATTTATTTTTGTTCATTTTTCAACCCCTTAACCGCTCGGGCAAATGAACTGTTGTGCAAGGGGGACAAAAAAAGCTGGTATAAGTAAAAACCTAAACCCACAATACTGTAGCATGTATCAGACGTCCCATGGCGCATTTGCTTTAATGAGTGCTTTTATAAATAACGGAGTACTATTAATGAAAACATAAGTTTAATTCAGTACACAATGCATGAAGTACATTTTAATGTAAATATCAAGATAATTATTATGATTGTATTGTTTTGAGTGCTTTGCTAAGAATATGTATTATTCCTACGCGGTAAGCCATGTTTTTTGAAAATCACATTGCAAATTGTAAATTGTGAATTAGAAGAAAAAGCCGAAATGTGCTAAATTAATCATATCCAATTACAATTAATACACCTAATAAAAGTGGTGTGTGTTTGTTGACGTTTTACAATATATTGTCTTTGTACAATGGTAAATTGGGAGTAGTGTGTAAAATTGAGAAAAAGTGTTTGCTGTTTTTTGTTTTTTGTGTACAATTTACAATTTGCCATACTATTTGTAAAGTGTAAAAAATTAAAGTCTGGACAAAATGTTCCGACAAATTATAAAACATTCATTATTTTTACCCCGTGCTATTAGTAGTACACCAATATTAAGTTTGAAATTACCAAGACATTGTTATTCATGCCTATCATCAAATCTGAGAACGGTTTCTAAAAAGTCAATTTTAAATTCCACTTTGTTAAAAACTCCACATCAAAATGTGCTTGTTGTTCGAACTGTAGTTACTAAATTTGTGGGTCCTATGACCAGATTACGTCTACAACATGCGGATGGAATTCCACCAAAGTATGAACTCATTTATAGAATAGATTTTGCCCTGTATCTGGTCGCTCTCCAAGCGATGAGTGTACTTTTTTTAGTAGTTGCGGGTATTGCTGTACTTGGACAATACTTTGATAATGATGATGATAATGAAACTATTGAAACGGTACCAGAACCATCATTGGCTGAAAAGGTAGAGAAAAACATGCAAAAAAGATTTGGGTCTAAACCTGCTGTGTTACAACCAAGATTTGAAAAAGAAGAACTACTAGGGGAGAATGGTCAATATTTCTGGGTAGTTTTTACAATGTTCTGTATAATGACTACTGGTATCATCCGTTTACAAAGAAGACTTCCTGTTAGAATATATGGATCTCCTACAGTAAGTATATCATCATACAAAATTCATTAAAATAAAGCATTACTACTATGTATACTGTTTCTTTTAAAATGATTATTATATAGTGATTTTTGGTATTAAAATACTCCCTAATATTAATTGAATTGTTATATATAATGGTTTGTTTTATTTAATTATTTTATGTATTTTAGGGAAATCATCGTCTTGCAGTATACTATAGCTCCATAATACCTGGAAAACCTGTAGTCAAAGAATTTGTTGCTGGGACAGTTGAACGTGCATATAAGAAAAAGGGATTACTTTGGACTGAAGCCGTTTATAAAGATGCCACTGGGAAACAAATGCTTCTTCTTCCTCAATATTTTCGTGAACCTTTGGATTTTCATACATTACTACAAGATCCCAATGATGTTTTTGTTGAAGATCCAGATGATTAGTGTATCATACTACTACTAGTCTTTTAATAATCAAAGTTTGGTCTGATAATTTATTATAAATTATAAATTATAAATTATAAATTATTATAATTATTATGTAAGAGCAAGAACTATATATTATTATATCGCGTGTACTGTGTACTATATTATAGAAATGAGCATTTACGAATGGAATGTTGGTTGATTTTTTTTTTTTTAAAAACTGTAAGCAACAGTGTATTGTGTACACAAATGAATGACATGTAACTAAAAAAAATTAAAAGATATCAAAATGTGATTATTTATCACTTTATACTATGTATACAAGGAAAGGAGCCATACCAAAAGTCATTGTTGTTTTATTTCATAGAGTTAGGCACTCTCAACTCCAATATTTTATAATAATAATAATTAATAATGTAGTAGTTATTCAACGGTAAAGGATTTTTAACATTTTAGGCTTAAGACTTTTCACATGTGCTACAACTACATAAACAGTTACATTTGCATTCATTCCGTGCTGGTGTTGGTGGGCATTGTCCATTATTTGGTTTTGTTGTAGTTGAAGTTGTTGACACGGTTGTACTTGCTGTTGGAGTTGCTAATTTTCCAGCTGAAGGTCGATTACTATTACCCATTTCTGAGCAGCGACTAGATGCATCGGCTGGTAGTTGAGTATCTACAGCCAGTACAATCTTTTCAAAGGCTATCATGTGTCCACTACTGAGGAAGGCACTGATTTCTATCTGTGAAATTTGTGATTTGAGAGAAAACAATAGAGCGTTTTATATTATATTATTTATTATAAATACATACATGTTTTATCTATAAATAACACATAATATGATGATTTGTAAATTGTTTCTTTCTTTGTTTATTTACCGGTGCACTTGGATCCACATCATATTTGACTTCGGTCCATGCGGATTGGCCCGTACTCGCGGGTAGCGTGACGAGTGGTAGTGGACCTTTGACAGGGTATAAAGATAATGCCCTTGGACTTTTGTCATAATATCTTATGAATATCTGTACATTTCTTGCTCGATTAGTATACAATTTTGGAGCCGTAAGTTTTATTTCTTGAGCTTCTCTTCCCGTCCCTTCAATATACCAAATTCCAGATCCATCTAATGTTTTCGGGAATCCTCCTGGAAGATTTGCTGGATTTTCTGTATATTTATAATTACTGCTAAAAGACCAAACTCCATCAATATCTCTCTTAGTATCAAAACAAGTGATTTTCCCTGTAGAACTGACTAACTGTCCATTTGCAATTGAATTCCATCCTCCAAGAATTCCAATAACGACAATGAGCATTTTTCTTGACCATAAACAAGTTACAAACGATTGCATTTTAGGAAATTTCACTGTTGAACAATTTTTACTAATAATAAATATTGTTGTTCTATGATTGGACAAAAAATTCTCGAATTATGTTCCACTTTTTCTAGTTTTGACTTTGAATTTCTAAGCAATTTCCAACTTTATTTAACACTTAACACAGTGTATTTTGAATGGTTAAATAAACAAATAAATAAATCACAATCTAAACAATTTGGTACAAGTAAAACAGCTGTACTTTAATGACTATAATATAATAATCTTGATTGCTGTAAGAATTTAATGATAGTTAATGTCAAGACGTACGAACGCAGATGTTGCAGATTTACATAAATAGAACTTTTAATGGCTCGTCACTTTGCGCTATTAGTAAATATATGTACTTAGGTCTTAGGTATGTACTAGAAACTAGAAAATAATCTTGAGGTAGTCTCTTTTCAGATGAATTGTTTGTCATGCAATGCTGCATGAAATAAACTGACGATATTATCACTGGAAAAATAAAAGTGTTAAATGAATGTGAAAGTGTGTAATAACTAATAATATGAGCTGGAAAATTAAATGGTAGGCAACAGGGGCTGCAGAACGTAGAATAAAAACGGGCGAATCCACTTTAAATTGTTCGTATAAAAACTGAATTACTGTCTAATGGCTTATGAATATGCAATCGTAAAAACACAAAGCACAAATGACATTGAATCCTATTCAGATTAACGCATAGTCTTAGATCCAAAGGTAGTTTTAGATTCGTCTTAGATTCAAAAGTAAAAAAAATTATATCACGTTCCATCCATTTTCCAGCTTTATGTATGGTATATATATTATATCTTGAACCTCTCATCATAAGTATAGTTATATATTGCAAGTTTTAAGACAATTTTAATTCTACTCACTTTCCTCACTTCTCATTTCGTATTCTATTCGTCAAACAGAGTACTAATTATAAGCTTAGTGCTTACCTACACATTATTCGCAAAATTTGTAGACTTCAGGCTGTAAGCAGTGTAGGTTCATCACTTTCATCTTCGTTC
The DNA here is from genome assembly GCA_034698265.1 of Sminthurinus aureus. Taxonomy (NCBI): domain Eukaryota; kingdom Metazoa; phylum Arthropoda; class Collembola; order Symphypleona; family Katiannidae; genus Sminthurinus; species Sminthurinus aureus. Next base: position 3,593 of record JAQGBH010006430.1, on the reverse strand, counting down.
CTCGTGCCTTGTCCATTTTTCATATTGTTCCACAAGGTTATTATATCAGTTTTTATCCTTTGGTTTATATTCTTAACCACAGACTTTTGTCAATTTCTAACAATGTCAATTAAATCTGTGTCTTTTATCTCTGTTCTAAGAAGTAAACTCATGTGACACGTTCAAACCATATTTCAGAACATAGAACACACAATACACACGGTATATGGTATATTATGATACACACACGTTTGGTTTTAATGGGCATCTTCCACACTAAAAACTAATAATATCTTTGTTTATGGTAGTCATTATACTATAGGCACAACATGAATTTTTAATCCGTATGATATGTTTTGTCTTTTTCCACCCTTGAAATGAGATTACACTTGTTTTTTTGCTTGATAAAAAATTGAAAGCATTTCTCTGCACTGCTTAAAGATTATAGATGTAGATTGTGGATGAGTAGTGTTTTCAGTGGAATTTCTGCAGAATAAACCTTGAGAATTGAGAATGTAATTTATTACGAGATCTTTATGTCATAAAAATTTGCGACGACTAAAAACACAAATACTTAGGCACAAAAAGCACAAAATACACAAAAATTATTGTAACATTATAAAATATAAAACTATAGTTATGAACTATGAAAGATTTCATGGCAGTTGCAGACTTCTTTTTCTACTTAATTTTTCATTGAAGCTATAATAATTTACATCTCTTCTACACGGAGACGCACCATTCTTATTGTAAGTTCGAAGGTTTGGTGGATGCAGATTATTGTTGTTAGTATTGGTGGGATTACTTTTGACTGAATCTTTAGATTGAAGGACTCTTTTATTATTTCTGTCCACTGAAAGTGAATGAAATGTTCTTCTTCTCTCATTTATAGTACCAGTGAGAACTGAAAAAGATGAACAATTTTTTTTGTAAATGGTAAGTTTTGAAACCTCAGTCATTGTTTAGTTTAGTTTGAGCAAAATGGTGTAATATGTACAAAATATACTGTAAAAAAATACTATTGCACTCATTATATTCATACTCATATTCACGTTATATTAGTAATTAATTAATAAATGAGCTCTCACCTGTGGCTGTAACACTCCACATTTCAGTGGATGGTTTTCTGCAAACACTGTGATTTTTTTGCTCAAAGAAACAACAACATATTTTGAGCAAGATTGTTTCTTTAAAATATCGTCTGAATCTCTCCCCAATGACATAATATATGAGGAAGTTGATGGAGGAGTTGAGTGACACTAGGAAATTTGCCCAGTTGACTAATACAGTGGAAACACACTGATAATACAATTCCATCACATTATTGACTAGTGGTAGAGCATTACACAGGAGAAAGACGAGCACAACACCAAAGAGAATCAGCGCCAAAGAATTGTCCTGAGTTTGTGAAGCAGTCAATTCTTGTCTCGCTTTATTCATCTTTAGAATCTGTTCAGAAAAAAATTCACCAAAAAATAAGCACATTTAGTACACCGCCATATACTTTGTATTTTGTAGCACAGAAATATTACGAGTATATATAACAAAATATTATAACATGTGATATTTTTTACTTTTTACTTTATTACCTGCCTGTAAATCACAGAATTGACAACAATCAGCATGACCATTGGAACTGCATACATGACAATAAAGTATCCATAATGAATGTAATACTCTAGAAAATTGGGATCATCCCTCAATTCCGTTGTCGCAATCCGTAGTGACTCTCCATCTTCACTTAGCACCACTTTATACTCATACCATCGGGGGAGATTGAAAAGGAAGGCAAATAAAAGAATTAGAAATGAAATGCAAATTCCACGCTTCCAACTTGTCCATAAAGATTTCCGTGATTTGAGTGGTTGACAAATTGCAAAACATCTGAGTTTCATTGATTCAAAATTCAAAATATACAAATAAAAAATATTCCTTTTGTTTTTTCTAAAAAATAAGTATGAAAACAATTACATTTTGCAGGTTTTTTTTGAAATTACCTTTCAAGAGTGAGAACACAAGTAAAATACACACTTCCAGTTTGAGCTGAAAATAAAAAATTGGTTGATTAATTATACCATAAAATTATGGTATAAAACTATGAATCCAAATCATGTTTCAGCAGCTGAAATTCAGCTTTCATGGTCTATTACAAAATGCAATGAATTTATTTATTTTGTACCAATTAGTGCAACGGGATAAAGATAATAGACGAACAGTGGGTAGAGAATACTTGTATAAATCTTGAATATTTTTAAGTAGTCAAAAATGCTGTGAAGTCCAAAGATGAAGATACTCGTTAGGATAAGAGTAGAATCACAAAGGGTGAGAAAGAGTAGGAGACAGGTGAAGGAAGACTTTTTCCGCATCCTTGCAAACGTTATTACACTTAGAAGATTTCCAATGAGTCCCAATACCGACACAATTGTAAGGGCCAGTCCTTGGACAATAAAAGCAATGACAAGAGCTTGATCATCACTTTCGTCACAAGCATTGGAACTTGATATTGACACATTGGAAACATTATTTGTTAAATTCCCATGATATTGATATTCATATCCTGGGACTATCTGTAGAATCCCAATGGGATCGTCAGTATTTTTATCATGATTATGACCAGCATTCACATTATTTTCAAAATCGTTGTATCCATTAGAATGAAAATTCAGTAAATCGATTGTTTCGTCACTATCTGGTAAAATTACCGAGTAGTTGGATCTCGGCTCGGTTAAAGATCGGAAGGTCAGAAAATTATCCACAAACCCCATGACGCTTTAGGAAATTAACTTGAAACACTGAAAATTAAGGGGAGTCTCAAGACACAATTTACAGACAACATTTTTTAAACGTTTTCATTTTGCTACTAAATTTAGTCATCTTACACACGCCAAGCTTTATTTTTGTGTGTGTGTATTGTTTTATTTTTTGGCACTCGACATTTGACACTATACGCTGTGAAAAATATTCGCTGCACCTTATAAATCTTTTAGTTGATTCGTAGATTGGTTTTTGGTTTTAGATTAGTTTTGCACTTTTATTTTATTTTCAATTTTCAATCACTCGTGGTTGGTATTTCGTATTTCTTGATCCTCGAGTTATTATACACATCGTTTTTATGACGTACATACACTTCACTTTAATAAATATTTTACCTCGCTCATACGTGAATGTAGTTCGTACCCTTTGTAAAAATGCAAAAGACGTAAACTTATGCAGATGATTTTCGTAAGAGAGATAGTAGAGAGAATACAATTAGCTTCATAATAAATAGTTTGAAGTCAAACCGGTTCAATATGTATATAGTTAACAGTCGTCAGTTGTATATATTTACAATATTACACACATTGCAGAAATCATCTTCCCTCTGTTCTACACGTCTTTACGATTAATTTTACATGCAAAAACCAAAGAGACTATAATAAAGTTTGTCTGAGAACTGAGAACTGCGTGTAAGTAAATACTCAGGTACACATGTAACCAATGTGGAACTATTAGTAGGCACAATGCACAATGTATTTATTTAGTATTTTCACAGTCACATACAGTACCCCGTAAAAGTTTGAAACTAGCAGCGTGTTTTTCTTTCACTCCCGATTTGTGGGTGACCCTGGGACTTT
>JAQGBH010006429.1:0-12517 GCA_034698265.1 Sminthurinus aureus | reverse complement strand
TCCAGTTTACCGCCATGTCTTTATTTTTTCTGATGTATATTGATTCCTTGAATTTTCTTCGGTATGTACGTGGCTCCTTTTCAAGTACCTCCACACTCGACCAATCGAACAAATGAAAACCTGGGGCACATAAATGCTCGGCCAATGCTGATTTCTCAACTTGACCCAGGCGACACGCTCTTTCATGTTCCTTGACCCTTTCCACTAGTTCCCTCATGGTCTCTCCAATATAGCATTGACCACAAGAACATGTGATTTTGTAAATCACCCCTGGCTTCTCTTCACCATCAAATGGAGCTAGTTTCGGTCCCAGCTTATTTACTGGTTTGTAACATGTGCATAGGCCAAACCCCCTCAAAATACGACCTATTTTGCTTGACGCAGGTCCGAAGTAGGTAATAGGAATACGATTTTCCTCCGTTGACCGTTGCCATCCTCCTCTCACTCTTCTCTCACTCAGTGACCTCCGATTTTCCAGGAACGTTTTCGGATACCTGTTGGTCTGGAGAGCGTTGAGTATTGTGTTGATCTCCTCCTGAAGGTACTCCTCATCACAGATATAATATGCTCTGTAAAACAAGGCATCCGGAACCGACATCTTGTGAGAGATGTGATGATTTGACAGAAAATTGAGGTATCTGTTGGAGTGAGTAGGCTTCCTATACACCGTTGTTCTCAGCGAACCATCCAATTTCCTCACCACCAGAACGTCCAAAAACGGAAGTTGTTGCTGAGAGTTCTCCTCTTCCATCTTGAATTTCAGAGTAGGATGATAGGAATTTATCCTGGACAGAATGGCATCCTTCCTACTTTTTTTCACGATGGTGTATACATCATCCACAAAACGATTCCACACACGAATAGATTTCAATTTATCCACCACATTGAATTCAAATTGTTGTAAAAACAGATCAGCGAAAACTGGAGATATTGGTGAGCCCATCGGTGTACCATCCAGCTGTGAATAAAACATACCCTCGAACTGGAAGAAATTACAACTTGTGGCCAAAGTGAGGAGTTCCATGACGTCATCCACTTCCAAATTTCTCCCTTCCTTCCAGCAGTCATTCTCCCTCAACTTCCTTCTTATGTATCGCAGTGTCCTCTGTTTGTCCACATTCGGATACAAGGATTCCACATCCAGAGAAATCTGCTCCTCGTCATCCTCGATTTCAGTTCTTCTTAACTTCGATACAAATTCATACGAATTTTTGACCTGGAATTTTTTGTCTGAAACCTCGTTGAGTATGTTTTTCAAAAATACAGCCAGATTGTACGATGGAGAATATCGGAAGTTGATGACCGGACGAAGTGGATTGTCAGGCTTGTGGATTTTGGGCAAGCCAAAAAAGTAACTTGTTGTTCCCGTTTGTCTAGTTTATACTTTATTACAAGTTCAAAATTGACCCAGTTTGTCTTGAAATAATTTTGCAAATGCTCACACCTTTACTTTTTACAGAAAACGTGTGATCGTTCATCAGAGTCATGAAAAATGAAAACTGAAGCAAATTATTTCAATCAGAAAAGTAATCAGAGGTGTAAGTAGGAAAATCAACCACAAGAAAAAGACGAGATGAATGTCGGAATCTTGAAATGAAAGTGTTTTAAATTCTGGTAGAGATTCATCGATGAATTCGGTTGAGTTCCTCCAAATTTGTCGATCCCGGTGAAATCTGACTTGATCCCATTTTTCCCACCACCACAAAATCCCAGCGCTCACCAGAGTTTTCATCGGTCTCAAAATCAAATCAGCATTTTGTTCTACCAAATTCAAGTCAAATGAGTATCCGTAGATTTCTTCAACTCCCTCATCCTCTTCTTTGGCATTGTGAACGAATTTCATTTTTAGTTCTGGATGTTGTTTCATCTGCCGTTTGAATTGATTCCAGTAGAATGGAAAATCCTGGGCCGTTGTCATGAAAACGGTTTTTGGATGTCTCAGTTTATTCTTAATGAGATTTCGGAGTTCTGCTGTGCGTGTTATATTTACACGACTGTAAGTTAGTGCTCGCTGGTAAAGTTGTTGACAAGATGGAAACTGTTGACAACCAGATTTGTCGAATGGGCGCTTCAACTTATCGGATCCGCAAACTGTTTTGCATCTACTTTGAAGTTGCTGCTTGTCATCATCAATGTTTCTACGGTGAAGATAAAACGGTTTTTGGTTTTCTCTTTCGTAGTCGTAAGTTCTGGTCAGTCTGAAGAATGTTATTGCAGTCACGAGTCGACCTGAACATTTCCATTCCATTTGTGTATAGTAGACGAAGAAGCTGCCATTTTTGAGGAAATCGAGCGAGCTGTTCCACTTCGGATCACTTGCAAATGGAAAATCCAGCGTGTAGTCACTTTTGATAATCCCGCGAAATCCATTCACCAAAATCAGACTCATCATCAACCAAACGCCCAAAATCAGTCGAATTGCTCTCTTAAACAAATTTTTGATAAATTTTTGGTGGATTTGGATACTTGAAGGAATTTGTTGATTTTGGTGGATTTGGTGGATTTGAATTCCTGGAGGAATTTCTTGATCAGGTTGTTCCAGCAAAATTCGTATGATCCACAAAATGAGTTCGGACAGTATCTTCCAGATCACCATTATTTTTGAACAAGGTTCTTTTTGATGTTTCATCAAAATACAAGAAATAAAGAGGAGAGCAGTGACCATGGTCGCCATGGAAACGAAAAGAAGTGTCCAAACCTCGATTTGAAACGGCGTCGTGTAGATCTCAAGCCCGCTCTTCATCTTGTAGACGCTGTCGCTCGTAATAAATTTGTAACTTTTGCTTCCCACCCAAATCCATGTCAAAAGCAGATCGCCGAGTGGTTTGAACTGTGGTGAAAATTTGGATATTCTAATCTTCAACTTGACCGAGGTCCAGGAATCCGGGGCTAACATTTCTGGAGCGTCTTTCCAGGTGTCGTTGACAAAGCACCCGAGAAAATTTAGCACTGCTGTGTTTATATCCAATTGATTTTCTCTATGAGCTGGCGTTTGTTGGTTCGTGCCAAAGAAACTCGCAGACGTTGACTCTGCCGTCAGCAAGTTTGAATTTTTGTTGGACTTTGTTCGCGAGTTTCGCACACTCAAAGATTTTGTTACCACTTTTCCTCTTAGAAAGGTCAAATAATTAATGTGCCATCTGCTAGAAATTTGCAAGTCACTACTTTGAATCATGACGAGCACAAACGGAACACTTGAGGACATTTCTGGTGACAGAAATTCGGAGAAAAACGGCTGAGGAAAATTTACTTGGTTTTGGTGTTTTTCTTGACTGTCAAAATCAGAAACTACGTTTCCTTGGTTCGAAACTTCCATTAAAATCAATGTGAATTTTGCCTTTAGTCGGGGATTAAATCTCCGCGGGCAGTTTCCGTCCTCAATGGACGCATGACAAAACATTAAATTTCTAGTGTAAGCTCGAATATTGGACTGCACGTCGCGAATTGTACTTAAAAATGTGGTTGTTTTTGTTGCAAGGACCGACGAAAACGGCCAGTAAAATATGTTGATGAAGCAGAAGGAATTTTTTGAACGAGCTGGAGAAAACCAACCATCTCGAAAGTAATTTTGATACGATTTCAGCGACCTTTTGAACTCATCTTGTAGCACAACTGGAATCAAAACATGAGGAGGATTTGAACCTCGGACTTGACTTGAGCCAATTCCCATGGCAATTTGAGCTGCAAGTTGAATTTCCTTTCGATCTTTCTTGTAGCTCATGATATTTTCACAAAGATGAATCCAACAGTTTGCTTTCACCACGTCTCGAAGAATTGAGGTCATATCGACATTTCGTAGGGTCGTTGACTCGATCGGCCATTTTAAACCAATTCCACGCCCAGTTTCCACCCTTTCTGACGTTGTCTGACTATGCGCTGAATTTTGAACCACAAGTATTAATATTATTGTGAATCCTAAGGAAAAATAATTTGTCGCCATTTTTAAAATGGCGTCACGGATTAAAATGGGATCACAATTTTAAGGAAAGGTTTTTGCAAAATATTTGGCTTTTGTCTGTTTTCATCCCACTTGAACTTGGAGTTAGTGATATTTGATATTTGAACGTGTGAAAGTGGCGTTATGAAAACAATTCATTTCGAACCATTGACGCAAATTGTATATTATAAAACGCAATACTTTAGATTTGACAAGTATACTCTTTTTGATGCTCAATGCTCAAGTTGACTATTGATTCATTATTCATTGCTTGTTCAGAATTGATCGTTGATGGTGGTAAAAGAAGATGCAAAAACAATAAAGTGAATTAATAATTGATTTTTTTAAACTTGACCAAGCGCATCAATTTCAATTTTTTAATCTGTTTTTAAATGAGTGGATTGCGTAAACAGCAAATGGAAAACTTGTGAAATGAAAAGGAAAAACATTAGGAAAATTAATGAGGGTTTTCTCTACAGCGTGAAAAGACCTTTTTGAAAAAACGATTTTGATGCCGTTTGTTTTTAACAATAAGGTTGCGCTATCCTCGTGGGAATTGAAGAAGTGCGTTAAAATCTTGTAGCTTTTTTTATTCAAGTTGCTTTTTCCTCTCCTTTCCTTTGGCTTTGGTATTTTACTAATTATGATTTTTGCACAAATTTCAAATTATCAAATTACTTTTAGCGGCAGCGCAATTATTTTCGTATTTATTAATTATTTTATTCAGTTGTTCTGCAGTCGTACTAATCGTGAATAAATTATAAAATAGAGTAGCTGCAGCCAAGTGTGAAGAGTCAAGAGTCAAGATGCAAAATTCAAAGTCAAAAGTGAAAACGACAACTGTCAACTGCGTTTTTTGTTATTAGCAAACATTTGTTTTCTGTTGTGTTTTATAATTTGCAGATATTTTACTTGTACAAGTGATGTTTTCACATTGTATTGTACAAATGTGCAAATCCATCCAGTGACAAGGGCGACAAGGAGTAGAGTGGAATTGAGTGGAGTGTGCAGAGTGCACAGTTTATTTACGGGATAATTAAATTATGTTACGTAATATGTAGATTGTAGATTGTAGATATCTGCAATGTACGTCGAGTGTTGAGTGTTGAGTGTTGAACCTCTGTCTCTGTCTCTAGTCTAGAGATATTCAAATTTAAAGAGGCAGTTGACAGAAGTGAAGGGGAGAAAATGGAAGGGAAAAGAGCAAAAGATATGGAGAGAGTTGATGCAATAATGAGGATGAGGATGCCGACGCCGACGGTTATGCACAGAGGACGGAAGAGCGGAGAGCGGAGAGAGATTAAAGTGTAAAATGGAGAAGAATTGTGTATTTAGTATTTACATTATCATTTATGTACTCCCTTCATTTTCTACAGTCATTTTCTCCTTTCTCCTTTCACTCCAGTCTTCAGTCACAAGAATCCGAATGAGAAACAGAATGAGAATGAGAAGGAAAATGCGATGCAAGATTAGAATTTAGAATTGAGAATTTTAGAATTATCCGAGTCTGAGTCAAAGTCTGAGGAAATAGGAGAATAAATATGAGTTTGTTTACTCTTTGCTCTTTATTCCTTGTCTTCTGTTGGCTGTAGTCTGTATAACTGAACTCTGGAGCACTGGAGCAGTTTCATTTACTTGTTTATAACACATTTTGCTCGGCGTGCATTTTATTTTATTTTATTTTCCTTTGCTTTTTGTTTTCTGTGATGCTCCTTGCAAATTGTACAGTGTTGAGCGTTGAGCGTTGAGCGTTGAGTGCTGAGTTGTGAGAAGAGTCTGGAGTTTTGAGTCTTGAGTTTGGATGCTTATGCTAATTCTAATGAAATAAAATGCTCTAATTTTCATCCTCATTCCCATTCTCCGTTTCTCATTAGTCACGGATGTTGAGGTTAACAATGCGAATCCTGCAGTGGCACTGGCGCTGTGAACAGGGAACAGAATGTGAAAGTGAAGAAAATCCAAGTCTTTTTTCTCATGTTCGTAATCAGTTGTTCTTCTTGTTTATTGTTTATTGTCTAACTTGAGGAGGCGAAAAGGCCATGCCAGACCAAACCAAAATCCAACAACAACACAAACATTAACATTAACATTCAACATGCAGAATACAAAGTACAAAATACAAAATGTCATAGTCGTTTCTTCGACTTCCAAGTACTTTGAGCGAGAGTCGAGAGTCGAGATAAATTCATTAAGGCTCAAACTGGAGCTGGAAAAGGTCAGCAATCAGCAATTTCACGTGTACATAAAATAATTTCAAAGGAGAGTGGATAAAAGTGATGCCTAAAATAAAATGAAATGTCTCTTTCATCTCATCTCATCTCTACTAATCTCATCACATGACATCTTATCTCAAATTAGCTCAAATTATTTCAATACTCAAGCTTAAAGTTTGGAAATTCTGATCAACGCATTTTTGTACAACTTTTTTATAACTCGACATTTTTTGGAAAATTTTTGGATTGAAGGTCACAGTCAAGATTTTGAATTCTAGAGTAAATAATTATTGAAAATTGACAGTGGCGTTGAAAATCAACCGAGGGAATTCTGAATTCCGAATTCTAAAGTTTACCTAAATTTCTGATGCATTATGCAAATTGCAGATTGCACATCCTTTTGAATTTTGAATTTTGACTCGTGAGACTTGACTCTTGAATGTTGAATGTTGAATGTTGAATGTTGAATAAAGACCTCAAATTCCTTCTCTTGTGACAAAATGGACTAAAAGTCGACAGTTGACAGTTGATAGTTGATAGTTGACATTTGACAATAGACAATTGACAATTGACAAGGGAGAAAGGAAGAGAGAGTCAGAGTTACACACATTTTACACTTATTTGACAGGAGAAAAATGCGGACAATGAAAAAAAGGGAAAGGTCCGACGTTTAACTATGTCTTTCCTCCGCTTCCTTTTGCATTTTGGCCTAGAGCCGAAAGTCGAAAGCCCAAAGCCGACAGCCTCAATTTATGAGTGTGTGGGGCAGAATCCCGAATCTTGGGTCTAGAGTCTAGAGTCTAGAATTCGGTGTCTTTTGAGTCTCGAGTCTTGAGTCTTCATTCTTGAGCAGGGGATTTCCGCAGAATTTTCAAAATTGAGTTTTTCCTGTCACAGCTGTGCTGTAAAGTCGTAGTGTCTAGAATCTAGAGTCTAGAGTCTAGAGTCTAGAGTAGAGAGTGATTTGATGTGATGTGGTGTGATGTCGTATGTCATGTCGTGTCAAGTGTACAATATATAATGTAAAATGTCCAATTCCAATTGGAATACAGTATAAAATGTAAAATCCTGCTCCAGTTTCCCATTCTCTAGATTCTAGATCTTTGGGTCTGGTGTCTAGTGTCTAGTGTCTAGTGTCAGGTCAAATTTTTATCAAGTATTTTGAAGGGAAATCGAAGAGTGTCAGTCAGTGTTAAGCAGGGATATTTGAAATTTCATATAGTAAAACGTAAAACGTGAAACGTATCTACTTTATTTATTATCGTATGTTTTATACCTATACAAAACTTGCTTTTTCCTTTTCCCTTTCCCTTTCCCGTTTCTTCTCTTGTGCCAATTTCAATTCTCAATTCGTACTTTTCTTCCTTATCAGCATTCTCCAGGCCATTCCACATTTCAAATTTCAAAGAACTGCACCACATCTCCCAACACCCAACATCCCGCATCCCACATCACATCCTACCGCACAACATCCGCTCAACGCTCATCGCTTACCGCTCACCGCTTACGATAAATGGTGAACCAAAGGAAAACTGTAGCAAAGCCAAAAGTCAACAGTCGAAAAATTCTGGGAAAAGTTCATACCGCTACTCTTCTGTGTTGCATTCTGTATTAGGTATTCCATCCTTTGAAAAGCTGGATTGTGAATTGAAAAAACCTGATCCTTGATCCTTGATTCTTGATCCCCATACTTGACTCTTGACTCTTGACTCTTGACTCTTTTAAATTCAGTTGACTTTGCTCAGCCGTCTCCCATTTTTCATTTTTCAAACGCAAGGATAAATAAATTTAAACATGTATAAAAATGTCAGAGAAAAATTGACTTGTTCTTGTAGGTAAATTTTCAGCTCCTTTCAATTTTCTCTTCTTTGGTCTCTTTAGGTACTTGACTTAAGACTTAAGACATGAAAATTTCTTATGAATGGAGGAATGATGAATGATGAAGACAAAATCATTTTGAATTTTGATGCACACATTATGACCAGAACGAAACCAGTAAAAACTGACAAAAGGTTCTAAAGACGAGAACCAAGACTGTTAAAGAAAGATAAGATTTTAATACAACGGATTTGGAATTTGGAATTTGGACGCCGGTTAGTTTTTTAGTCACACAATCCAGTCTTCTAATTCTAAAGTTTATGATTTATTAGTGGTGGCTGGTCAAAGATTGTAGAAATGGTACAAGAAGAGAATTTGTCTACGGATTCAATTTACAAAGCACAGGAATCAATTCAATTTTCAATATGCAAACAGAAAATACTTGGGTTTTTTTTCTGTCGACTGTCGACTCTTTACCGTCGAGTTGACATGGACATGGAAATTTTCCGACTTACATGTGTAATCTTCATTTTATTGAAAGGAAAAAGGACAATGGACAATTGACAATTTGATTCCGAATCCGATTCCAATTTGAATTCGAATTTCGAATCGAGTGAATATATTTTATATTGAGGATAAAAATTGGAACGGGAAAAGGTTGAGAAATTCCTGTCCATTTACTTTTATGTTTATGTATCATCATCATGAGTTGAAATAAATTAGTCTATATTGTGGATTTTAGATTTTAGATTCAAGATCACAGAGTCTAGATTCTAGATTCTAGATGCGCTGTTCAATCTTAAATCTAGATTCTAGATTCTCGACTCTAGATTCTTGAATGTAAAACTCAGAATCTGATTTTTTATCATCAATCATCCATCTATAATCTAGAGTCTAGAGTCTAGAATCTAGAATCTAGAATCTAGAAGGATAATATATTTTCTTTGTAGACTTGGAACATTGGCCATGCTCAATGTTCAATGTTCATAGAAAAATATGGAGCGCCGCCACAATCAATAATGTATGTAATATTGTGAATCGAGAATTGAGAATTGTGAAACGTGTGTAAAATTACTATCAAAATTTATATTCCCCAGAACAGAAAGATATAGACAAAATTCACATTTTACATGAAACAGATTCTAAATTCTACAGTCTAGATTCTAGAGTTTAGATTTTAGATTGTCACATTTTGTAGGCTATTCACCATTCACCCAGTTCTTTATGTGGTATTTGGTATTTGGATTTGGATTTTGGTATGCCTCACAGCACTCACAGCATTCAAAGTATTCAAACCATTCAAACCATTTCAACTTTCCACATTCAACATTCAACGTTCAGCGTTCAACATTCACCGTAGAGACTCCACACTCTAGACACATACATATTTCAAGTCTTCCATGGCAAAGGCAATGTGAAAAGACACATTTCACTCTCCTTTCTCCCTCACTCTGGATCTGGCTCTGGCGTTGGCTCTGGCTCTCAATCCCATCTCATTTCATCTCATTCCATTGCCTAACATCACATCACATCACATCACATCGCATCGCATCACATTGAAATGGGGTTTCAACTTTGTATCTCCACTCTCATGAATTACAATTGACGACTTGGTGTATATTGTACAGTGTATGGTAAAGGAAAAGTGAAGGAAAGGGAAGAAAAGGAAGCGGATGGAAAAGATACATGTGTCTGTGTGTCTGTGTGGATGTGCGATGTGCGTATGTGCATCTCGCGTGACTGTGAACGTGGAGAAAAAAAGGAGACAAATACGAATACGAGGAACAAGAACAAGACGAAGACGAATAAAGTTTGTCCTAGTCTAGATTCTAGATTCTAGATTCTAGTTTCTAGAATCTAGAGTCTTGTTCAATTCACGAACATTTCCTTTACACAAATCCTATCTTTTCCTGGTTCTGGTTCTGGGTCTTCTGTCCGCTTCTCCATTTTTTCCTCCTGCTCTAGTTCCAGTTCTGGATAAAATTCCAGTTCCAGTTGTAAGATACACAAGGTACATCCTGCATCCAGTTTCAGTTTCAGTGTCAGTTCCAGAACTAGAACTAGAACGAGATCTAGAAGTACAGAGACAGAGAGAGGCAGAGGGAGAGGAGAAAATCAATAGTGACAGTTGGAGCTCGTAAAGACAGCTCAATGAATTGGAAGGAATGAGACGGGAAACAGGGAAAGATGTATGAATGTATGATACTTACGACTACAACTGCAACAACAGACAAGGACAAGGACAACCTCAACCATAACACTAACGACAACGACAATGTATAATTTCTGCACAACTTCCAGCTTCAAGTTTCATGTTTCAAGTTGTATAGACTGCAGAGTTTGTTGTTACTGGATGGATCTGCATTCTGCATAAAAATATGTATAAAATATCAATTTCCATTCCATTTTTTGCAGTCAACTCCCTTGAAAATGAGAATGAATTAATGCAGATTGTAGAGCGGAGTGCACAATGCAGAGAATCACATCCAAGAATCGATATCCATATCGATAATGAAATGTCTAATGCATAATGTCACAAAAACGCAAAATGCTCAAAAGATTATTTAAGTAGAAATTTTGCAATGACAGCCAACTCAAAATTCCTACATCCTAGAAACCAAAAGCGATTACTAACTCAAGAAACTTTTTGAGCGACGTCCAAATCATTCAAATCAAATTGAAAATCCATATTTTCCATTTCATTTTTTCCATCCATTTTATCAAATTTTCAGCAATAATAATAATTAAAATGAATTTTTTACATTTTACTTAACATTTTATAACGATAAAGACAGAGCATACGTTGCACATTATTTCCAGGTCGCTGAATAGAAAAGAGATAATTCCACATCTTGTGGTTTGGTTTGGTTTTCTTGTCAAGCATAAGAACATGAGAATTGAGAGTTGAGAATCCTCTTTCACCACGTTTCCGTTCTCTTGTCTCTTGTCTCTTTTCAGATATGTCTATTTCAGTCTTCTGTGTACAAGATTCTTGTTGCCTTGCTTCGGTGCTTTCTGTTGCATGCTGAATATTTGATACTTGATATTTGATATTTGAGCTTAGTAACTGGTAACAGATTTCTCGTCACTCGTTACTCGTCGCATGTATCTATTTAGGCCGTTGGTTTGGTTTGGTTGTGGTTTTACTTTCTCCAGAATTTGTATAGATAGATCCTGCGGTTTATGAACACGTGAGCTCAGAACTGAGAAGCACAGAACATGGAACAGTTCAGTTCAGCTTACTCCTAAATACTGAATAAATGAAAGAAGAGAATCCGTCTACTCATTCATTATTCAAGTTTGATGATGAAACAGCACAAGACTCAAGATACAAGACATCTTGCTATTTGATATTTGATATTTGCTGTTAGCTGGAAACTGGATTTGAGAATGTGTTGCGTATCTCTTGACTCTCGACTCTCGACTGTCGACTGTCGACTCCTGACTTCTGAGAGTTAAGAGTTAAGAGCATTTGAGTTGTAAGCTTATTATTTATTATTATTTCAATACTCGGATGTACAATAAGGAGTACAAAGTGCACTTTGATACAGTGCATCCCAGTGACAATGCCAGTGTCAGTGGGTTTATTTCCAAATCTGATTTCCAAGGAGAAGAAATAATGTCCTTGTGAACCTGTGAAAAGTGAATAGTGAATGGTGAATAGGAGCGTAAAAAAACTCCCATGCTCAATGTTTTCGTGTCTCATGTCTCATCTCATGTCATGTGTCATGTGTAATGTGTAAGTACATTGCAAATTATACAGTGTACAGTGTACAGTTAAAAAGATGAGTAAATGAGATGAAAATATGGTGTGTGGCTAACGGTATCAGCACAATTCAAAATTTGCACATTTTTACACTCTTAATAGATTCTAGATTCTGGATTCTGGGATATTTTTTGGGCACTTTTGTACAAGGTGAGTTAACAGAGATTTTGTCTTATGTCTAGTGTGTTAGGTCAGGTCATTATTCATTATTTATTATGGGTTTCGCTGTTACGACTTTTATGATTCATGGAAAACTACTCGCTCCTCTTAATCTACAAGCGTTAGAATTTGTGATACAATCGTGCTAAAAAATAAACGGCGTCAAACTGAGAGTTGAGCTAAACTGAGCTGAGCTGATACTAAAATTGGAATGGAAGAAAAACATGTGGTATTGTTTTGCTTCTGCTTGATTGTTGATTGTATAACCTTGTACCAAAGTTTACTGTATTAGGGAGCGAGCGAAGCGAGCTCCCCTTATTCTATCATGTTGTTTGTCTGTCTGTCTGTCTGTCTGTCCGTCCGTCCGTCTGTCCTTTTCACGGTTCCAGCCAAACGGCTGGACCAAATCACATGGGGTTTTTTTTGTTGGCATTATCATCCTGTGTGCTAGTGCTGTATGTATTTGAGATTTTTCTACGACCCCGGGAACCCTCCGAAACCCTGAGGGCAATTTTAAGACTTGTCAAAAAAAAATTTTTTTTTTTGGAAAAGTCTTAGAATTGCCTGAAACGGATTTTCCGCATGGTCCCAGATTTTTCGGTTTTTTTGAGTAACACCCCCATG
>JAQGBH010006428.1:0-12519 GCA_034698265.1 Sminthurinus aureus | reverse complement strand
GAAAAAGTGGACAAGTTTATTATCGGCCAAAAATGACAATTTTTCAGTGATGACTTTTTTTAGCCTGCGGCGCACACGCTTATAGATAGAGATAGCCGTGCGGGCCGCATGCGGGTTTACAGACGGACAGATCTGATCAGACTAGTATGGTAGCTAGCTTCGCTGCACTACCCTAAAAATCCTCTCTTCCGGAGGATTTTGATTCGCCTTGAACGCATAAATGCTTAAGGCTCCGGAAGCGAAGCTGTGTATTCAATCAACCTCCATGTTCATCTTATCCTGCTAGATATCCTTGATTTTGTCCACTTTGTCCACTATGACGTCATAACGTTTGTCCACTTTGTCCACTTTAATTGCAATTAACTGACCTGAATTAACTTTAATTGCAATTAACTGACCTTAATTAACTTTAATTGCAATTAAATTACCTTAATTAACTTTAATTGCAATTAGCTAACATGATGTATCATTTTTTGTTGGTTGTCAGGTGAAAAGTGAAGAGCGGATCATTCTCTTTTGAATCCTAATATTTTGATTTGCTTTTTAAAAGACTTTGATTTCCCATTGATGTTCAACTCTGGCAGCATACATACACATCTGAGGTTCAATTGATACAGTTAACTGTGTTGAATATTGAATAAATAGACGCATGAATTTTAGCTCGAGTATTTGTGAGTATTTAAATGAATTCCGTTTGCATCATTGATTCTACGTCACCTGCTGATATTATTTAAATGGTTGGGCTTTGGTTATGGACTTTTTTCCTCGCCTCAAGGCAAGTGAAAAAGGTACATGGGCCTGGAATTTGGGATTTATGTACTGGAAAAGAACACGGACAAGGGATAATATCTAAATCTAGTTTGTGCCAGAACAATTGTTTAAACCTGACAAAGTCAAAAGTCAAAAGTGAAGGGAGTAAAAACTGAGCTTCCATCCCTCTCACCCTATTTTTATTTCCCATTTAAAGTTTGATATTTTTACACCAAGCCCAAAACAGTCCAACCGTCACCATGGAAAAAGAAAATCAGGAGCAGGAAATCAATATTTGGAATCCGAATTCAAATCCGACTTTAGACTCCCGGATTCATGTTGAAAATGAGGTAATTCCATTACATATTTTGTGATATTTGCATACAGTGTCCATATTTAGCAAGCTCTCCAATGATAAATAATAATATTAAATAATTGTCCTTTTTTACATAAAAAACCATCTCTTTTGTTTTCGGTAGATTGAAAATGACCATGAGAATCAGGACAGCAAAAATTCCGAGGGAGATGAAAAACATGAAATGGAAATGGAAATGGTGGAGGTCAAAGGGGAAAGTTGCATTTCAAAAGCCCTCAGAAATCCACTCGTAAGATAAATAATAAATATCAAGTAGTAGTCATTTTTAAAATTTTGCACCGAATTCCACCAGATTGTTTATTATTTGATTATTGATCAGTTGTGTACATGTGAATAAAAGACGACGTTTTGTTTTGGGTGTATTTGGGTGATGTTTGGAATTTTGGAATTTTGGAATTTGCAGGTGATAAAAAACATGATTGCCTTTTTGAGCTGGTCCTCCATTTTGAGGAGTCGTTTGGTCAACAAACTTTGGCTCACTTTGTGCAACGCTCACTTGCGGAAAGTTCGGGCTGACAATTTCTGCAAGGATGTTCTCTGTATCAGATTTTGCTATTGTAATGAAACGGGGACGTTCGTCATGGACAATAACGGCCGTCTCCATGGTGAGATAAAACCTCTAGACGCCTTCAACGACTACCTCGCTGAGATTGAGGAGGCGGGTCGTTCCGGATTTCCCTGTAAAAATTTTCAGTTCAAAAATCTCGTCTTGAATCAAGGTCAAGTCGGACGGTTTTTCCGGCTCCAGGGCGCAGAAATCCGGGGGCTGAGACTGAGTTTTTGTAGGATGGACCCACTCCGTTCTGTGAGCGCGGAGAGTCTGACGGATTTATTCATGAATTTTTGTCCAAATGTAGAATGTTTGTACATTGTTAAACTTCCGCTTGAATGGCAGTCCACCACTGAGAATCCAAATCCAAATCCGACTCCGGCTCACATCCTTAATATTAACCTCAACAACCACCCGACCAACGACAACGAAAATGACAATGACAGTGGAAATGAAAATGGAAATGAAGCTGGAAGTGCCGTTTCAAATTTGCCCCGTTTTTCCCTGACTCGTATAAAAGTTCTCCTGATTTACTTGCTTCACGTGGAAAATGATCCAGAGCACGAAATTCTCCTCACCGATATTGTTCTTTCATCTCCAGCTCTCGAGCGAGTTCATGTCAAAGGCCGAATGGGGGAATCCTGGAACAACCTCAGCACCTCTAATTTGAACTATCTGACCCCCGTCTCCAAATCCTATCTAGTCCGTCATGTTGATGTCATGCCGGAGCGGAAAAACTTGGAAGGGTTGAAAAAGTTTGCTCAATCTCGACCCCGTCTCGAGTATCTGTGGCTGAATCTGAATTTGGTGGACTTTGGCGAATCGGAAGGATCCGTCTCCTTTGAAAGCTTCCTCCCTGTTGCCTCCGCCCTGCTCGACTCGTCCAAAGAATCCCTGGAACGTCTCTACATGGTTAGAGCACGAGGCGGGCAGGTGACTCAACTCCTCAAAGATGCAAGAATTTCAACACTGAAAAACGTTAGCCATGTTGGGCTGTCCTGCAAAGAAGAAAGCATTGGAGGTCAAAGAGGTCAAATCGGAACGGAATGGACGAATCCTCTTCTAGTGGCAGCATTCAATCGGATATTTCCAAATGCCTTTGAATTTATGATAAACGGTGAAAGTGGGAGCCCAGGGTTGATTTTGAATACATCACCACTAAATCCAAACGCTGACGCCAATGTGGATGGTGAAATGAGCGGGAAAAATGAAACTAAAATTGAAACTGGTCGAGTCATACCTCAAATCACCCACCTTTTTGCCCATTACGCCTTCACCACCGCCTTCTGGCGCAATCTCCCTTCCCTCTTTTGTAATCTTAGGGAACTCTTTGTGGCCAATGAGAATCTACTTCCGGTTCTTCCTCTGATTTGGCAACTTGGAGAAACCGGAACCGGAAGCGGCTTGAGATTAAAAAAGTTGCAACTCAAGATCGAGCTAAAGAACACCAACGGTCCGCTTGATCAACTTTCTCCAGCACTGGTTTTTCCCGGACTGGATGCCGCAATCACGGGGTTTCCGGAAGAGACCTGCCATCAACTTTTGTCCATGTATCCCCAAATTCTGGATGAGGAAATGCTCCAGGAAATTCGGATCAACAGCTCAATTTTGGACCTAAAACGTATGTCAAATGTCAAATGTCAAATGTCAAAACAAAGGTCAAAATATTCTTGTTTTGAATTTTAAATGTCACATTTTTCCCTCTTTATTCTAATTTAAATTTCCTGTTTCATGTTTAATCTTGTAGATCTTGAAGAGCTCTGCATCAGATTTTGGATCCAATCGGAAGAGGAATTGCCTCAAAATGTTTTGACAGTTGTGAGTGGCGCCTACGCTTTTGGGCGAATGCGGACAAAACAACAACAACAACTCAAAGTCATCATCAAAACAGAATTGTCACTCGTACAAGAAACAACAACAACCTCGGTTCTCACTGCTCAAAATCAACGCAAGTTTTTTACAATATAATATTATTGTTATTTTTTTACAAGTCAAAAGTCGTTTTAATAGTTTTTGTTTTTTTTTCGTCTAGGAATGGAAAATATATTGAAGCCTTTGAAGCCTTTTGCGGACATTCAATTTACCA
This sequence comes from Sminthurinus aureus, assembly GCA_034698265.1. Classification (NCBI taxonomy): domain Eukaryota; kingdom Metazoa; phylum Arthropoda; class Collembola; order Symphypleona; family Katiannidae; genus Sminthurinus; species Sminthurinus aureus. The sequence continues at coordinate 8,757 of JAQGBH010006428.1, read as the reverse complement.
TTTACCACTCTTAAATTTAAGAGCCGGCCTCCTGGGAAGAATTGAGAAGTGGAAAGTGGAAAAATGAAAACTTGAATAGACTTCCTTTTACTGTGACTTTGCTTCTGGTGTCAACTATGAGAATAATTATTTATCTATATCAACGATCGATGAGAGAAAATTGTACAGGAATATTCGGGGAGCTAATTGTATGGTTTAATATTTAATTTAGTAAAAGTTTAATTGTAACTTAGTTTAATTTGGTTTAAATTTAAATGTAAACCAGTACAATGCTGCCATATATCTATTTGGATTTATTTCAGCAATCAGCAACTTCACCTAAAACCCCCACATTTTGTTGTTTCCATGTCATGTGTAATGTGTAAGATTTTAACGCTGTTTGTCCTTTGTACATGAAAACATTTGCTGAATTATTTAAGCATCAATATAAACAAATCATGTATGTGCATATTTATGTTTTTATACGTTTTTAATCCCGTGTGTTTTAAATATGTAAACTACAAAAGCGCACGTTCTCTTCGTTTGTTGTTTGTAATTACTGTAAGAATAAAAGGTCCAAAAGTTTTTTAAGAGATGAAAAAATAAAGTGAAAAATCCTCACTTCCTGAGGATTTTATTTGAATCATTTCAAGCATTTGAAGAAATTTTCACTTTTTAAGTGCTGCGTCTCAACGAGGAATATTGAATATTGCTTTGTTTTTCTTTTGTAGTTGTGCATGACACATCAATATTGAAGATATATTTTCAAATATTCAAATGATGAGTTTTTGTAGTCACAGGCTTCAAATTTCTCGTCTCTGAGAATTGGAATGCGGTTTCCGTTGCTGGGAATTTCCATGTCTCATCTCAATTGCTTCATTCAGTTTGTGAACAGCGCCATGTTTTCTCGTGGACAAACAAACATTCTCCAGGAACCTGTGAAAATAAGACCAGAAAATTCCGGATATTTGGCTGCGAAATCGGAAGAAAATCAGAATCCGAGACAAATCAGAATCAGGACTTTTCTTGTGGATGCTTTTTGATTTCCGTTTCTTCCCCACAAAACAAAGTCAAGTACCAAAATTGAAAGGACTGGCAGTTTTCAGTAGGTTTTTTATCCTTTTAAACAGAAAATTCGGCAGTTAGGGAACAATTAACAGGTGATTTTCTGCCTTGTCTTTTGTAAAATGCTTTGACTTGGCTGATGATTTGGATTGATTTTTCTTGTTCTTGTTTGTTTGTTTGTAGCTGAAACCCTCGGGATTACAATTCCGCTTTCCAGCACACTTCATGAATCTGGTCTTGTTACGAGCGTCTTCCATCTCCCGAATACACAAACACCTGGTAAGTCAATCTTCCCGATAAATCAGGGGAAAACGTACAAATTTTGTCGTGCTTTCCCTCTCGCGTTTGTATAAATAAACCCGTCAACTTGATTCCAACCTGTACCAAAATGTTACTTGTTTACATTACATACGCTGGATATCACTCATTATTTGTTTTGTAAAGTTGGGCATTGCATACAATCCAATATCCAATTTCCAATACCATCACACGACAAATGACAGCACTTGACACCACAAGTCCAGCCAAGATTGTGCAGCATCAGTAAAATTGCATGTGACATTCCACAGTCAACAGTCGACAGTCCAAGTTCTCCTTCTAATTCCTTGATTTATTAACGCACAATCCTCAATTCTCAATACTCCATACTCCATACGGACTTGTACAGTAAATAGCAGCAAGCAGCAACATAATAATATCATCCCTTGTCGCTCTCAACATGAAATATTCAGAATCAGTACATTTTTCTTGTCACATTCACACTACGCCACAAACTACAAACTACAAACTGCACACATTGTGAATAAAGGCTTCCTAGCAACTTTTCACCCGATCCACCAGAAACCAGAAATCCTTGGTTTAAACTATTAATTATGAATCATGGACTGTCGTGCCCTCTACCGGATTGTTGACCAGCCGTCAATTTTGAACAATTACAAATTCAAACCCCAACCCTTTTCATAATAATTATTGCATTTTTGTATCTTGAGCTGTATACAACAAACTCCTATTGAGTTTATCAACAGTAGCAATGACAAAAAATTTAGAGCGGGTTTTTGGAAAAAAATCAAATTTTTGATGGTCAAAATGTAAAAAATACCCATGACATTCTCTTGTGTACTGATTGAGTATTGAGTAGCTTAATATTTTATTGAACTGAAATTAGCCAGAATTAAACTCTGCTATAACTGGGAATTAAATAAGTGAACTCATGAGAAACCTTAATTTTTTCTTGTTGGTTTGTTCTTCTTTCTCAAGTGTGTACAATGTATAAATATCGAATGAATCCAAGGTTTTGTTTCTAGTAGTTGAAAGACTCTCTGCTAATTTCTCCTTCATGTGAGTGTGGCTTGTAGCTTGTAGTTTGTTGAAGCAATTCCCATCTCATTTTATCCTTTGCTTCTTACACAAACTCGGAAAATTATTTGTATTCTGAATTCTGTGAAAAATGAATAAGTTGGTTTTTGCCGTTGTTGTTGTGGCCTTGTGCTGTGAAAATTCGGAAGCAGCTGATAGTAAGAAAAAAGGAATATTTTTGTAAAACTCAACTTTTTTCCGCCGACTTTTTTAGTGGTAATTTGTGCTCCTTTTATTTTATGTTTATTTTTTCCAATTTCTAACTTCCAATAGAATTCGGCAAAGAGTTAGTTCAAAACTTTGGGACTTGCAGCTCCCGTTTACCAGTTTCCATCACTGGGGATGACTTGAAATGGGTACAAATATTTTTTACATTGACACAATCGAATCTAAACTCAGTTTATTAAATATTTTAAGCCTCGAGTCTCGAGTCTCGAGTATTTTGTTGTGATTATAATTGTGAAGGACGACTCAAGACTCAAGACTCGAGACTTTTGTTTTATATTTTCTACAGGTGTCTGAAACCACAGGGTGGTATTTGAAATCCACAGATGAAATTTTCTTCAGTCGCCTCTCCGACATTTTCCTCACCGGGAGTGAAAATGTTCCAGTGAACCAAGTTCGAGGTTTCTTTGATTCTCCCTGTATAACCGACAACAACGCCGTCTACATGAGTAAGTTTTGGGCATATAAAAACAACCAGGATTTTAATTACTACACAAACGCGGATAATATTCAAAAATTAGAATAATAATTGAATTATTATCACAAATTTTCTCCTTGTTTTTCACAGCTGGTCAAGCGGTCACGGAACAATACAAAAGTAATTTTATATTTTGTACACGTGTCTTGAAAAATAAAAATTATTCTTGGAAATTCCTCAAATTGAGTTGAACTGATTGATTTTTATTTTTCTTGTTTGTTTGTTTGATTGTAGGTGGAGCTCTGGGTGTTACACTTTCAGTTTCCAGCACTCTTCAGGAATCGGGTCTGGTTACGAGCGTCTTCAATCTGCCAAACTCACAAACACCTGGTGAGTTCCACCGGAATCCGGAGAAAGCGAGAAAGAAACAAAAAATTTACAACGATTCTCGCTCTCTCTTTCTGATTTTGTCTCTGTGTTTTGTGTTTTGTATTAATGTGTGTACCGTTTACTTGTAAAATGATCTGTTTTAGTTTGCAATTTTCAATTCTGTTTCCCTGTTTTATTTTATTTTAGCCCTGACTGTGAATTGGCTGGGAGTTCTCACGGATCGACGGACCTACGTCCTCTACATGTCCTGTCTCCCAGAAGGTCACCTTGGATACCAAGTTTTCGCCACCGTTCCCGAACTGGACGCTTTCTCAAAACATCAAATCACCAGTTATTTGGAACACGCTGGATTCCCCGACAACCTGAGCGGAGTCACCACTTACAGAGCCAGCACATGCACAAACCAACGTTGAGCTTTGAACTTTGAACTTGAAGAGTATCAAGAGAAAATGAAACCAGAACAAGATGCAAAATTTACTTGTTTTTTTCAAATTCCATATAAATTCAAAACAATCGTAATTTTCAATCAGTTTCATTGGGTGATTATTTGGGAAAATGGAAATCAATAAATAAACTAGCATTTCTAAAGATTCTAGATTCTAGATTCTAGATATCTTTTCATTGTAGTGAAAACATTTGGTTTAAATATTAAATATTTATTTTTGAACCTAAGGAAAAGACCACCCATGCAGAAAAACCAAAAAGTACAAAACACCCTCAAAGCTTTGAAGCTCATTTCATCATCTCATCAGCGCTTAATGCATACCATTTAAAAATAGAAAATAGAAAACATTCAATGTTCTGTGCATTTGTTCTTGCTTCTTTCTCAAGAAATATGAGAGCAACTACTCGCCAAAAATTTAATTAATCACATTTTTTCATGTTCAATCAAAATCAGCAACACGGGATGTTTATGAGGACGTCGTTTCTCATAATTTTTTTTTTAATTCAGGTCATAATTTATTTATTTATTGGCTCTTGCACATTTGTTTGTTGTGGGTAAAAGTAAATATACGTGATTGTGACGGATGACAAATGACCAAGACAAAGGATCGAGTTGCGAAATCGGGAGTGCGTCTCTTTGTTTACTCTTTCTGCCTTCTGTTTCCTGTTCAAGTAGTCGTAAACTCCTGCATTAAATTGCAAGTTGAACATTGAGCAATTGAAAATGAATTCCCTCTGAAATTCCCTCTGAAATTTATCTGCATTTCAAATTCCATTCCAAAGTCATCATCCAGTCTCAAGCTACATAAAGTTGCAGCTGCTATTTGTGCATTTGAAATTTGACAAATGTGACTCTTGACTCTTGATTGTTGACGTCATTACTTTTATTGTTATCATAATTCATTCATATGCATGTAATTTCTGCAAACATCATAAGGATTTATTTACATGAAAGCAAGTACTGCGATCTCGCACCATCCATTTGCATAAAACGCAAAAACTGGCCCAAAATAATAATATTGCAAGCATATTGATTATTGAACTTCCTGGTCCACAAATTGTACATGAATACGAAATTTCATAATAAGTGCACGACAATGACAATGACAATGGACAAAGACTTGACCCTGACTTGTGACTTTACGGTTTATGGAAATTTACGGAATTGGAGTTTGGAATTTAGAGTTGAGAATGGAGATGAGGAGAAAGGATTTTTCAACTGTGTACAGTGTACATTTTATATTTGTACCTGATAAAACTTCCAGTTTCTTCCGTTTTCTTCCAAAACCTTTCAACTTTCAAGAGTAAAAAATAAAAATTATTTTCCCCCATTCATTCAAATATAAAAAATGCACATTTTAAAGGAAATTAAAGAAATAGAAAATTCTTCATTTTTATGTGCATTTTAGTTAAAATTACTCATTTTTATTTACATGTAAATCCTGTTGATAACATGACATCATAAATCATGCAATTTCACAATATCGGCAGAAATAATTCGTTTTGTGCAACTCACATTTTATTTAGCATTTCTCCATTATTTATTATTTATTATTTATACTTACGGACTCTGAATCTTTTCTCGTTCAACTTGCAACACAACACAAGGCACTCTGAGGACATTCTTCTTGTTTCATTTACATGACTCATGGCACATTCTTTCCAATTTCTAAATCTACTGTTACGCTGCTTGTCTTGGTTCTTTGCTAATGACCAATGGTATTTTTGAAAATGTGCAATAGTTGCAACTATTCATAGATTGTCGTCTATTCTCGATTCTTGAGTGCAATTTTATCACATCCTTTATTTTTATTTTATACTAAGGCTTTTTATAGATCTGCTCAAATTGGAGTTTCAAACTGATCATCTTGAGGCAAAAAATAAAATCGAAAAATAATAATAATAATTTTAGGAACGAGGTACTTTCAGCGAAAATTGAAAATAATTACAAATTGTCATTGTTATTTTTCTTGAAAGTAGTTTCAATTTCTTTTTCAACTCAGAGTTAAACGCGAGAAATTTTGAACTAAGCCGAACTGACCAAATTCAAAATTCATGCGAGGCCTTAATTTCGTGTTCAAATGTGCATAAATAGGGACTAAATCTTTGAGATTTTTTTCAGTAGCTTAAAGACTCTCGGATATAATTTGTTACAGTTTTTCCGTCACACTTTGATTTTTTTAACCTGAATTCACACTTGTGTGCAAAATGAACAAGTTATCCGTTGCTTTTGCCGTTGTTGCTGTGGCCTTGGCCTTGTGCTGTGAAAATGCGGAAGCAGCCGACAGTAAGAAAACCAGGAATTTTTTTTTTCAACTCGTACTTTTTTATTGTATGATTTGTCTTTGTATTTTTAATTTGTGCTCCTTTTATTTTGTTTTTTTATTTTCAATAGAATTTGCGAAAGAGCTTGTCATAAACTTTGAGAGATGCCTCGGCCGTTTGCCAATTTCTGTTGTTGGGGATGATTTGAAATGGGTAGGCTCATCTTGATTTTGATTTTGATTTGCATCCATCGGTGTCTCAGAATTCAGATTAGTTAACAACTACAGATAATCAAGATTATTTAATAACATTGTTTACTAAATTGTGTTGAACTACATAATATTTTCCATAGGTTTCATCAAACCAGCGGTGGTATGTCAAATACATGGACGAGATTTTCTTCAGCAGAATTGGTGACGTTTTCCTCACCGGGAAAGAAACTCGCCCAATCAGTGAAGTTCGAAATTTCTTTGATACTCCTTGTTTGACCGACCAAAACGACGTCTACATCAGTAAGTACAATATTATATAATATACATACAAACACAAATAAACTCAAACTAAGAATTTTACTAATACGCATTCAATTCCTGTGCTCCGCTTACAAATTTTCTCCATTTTCAACAGCTGGCCAAGCCGTCTCGGAACACATGACAAGTACGTGGTTATTTTCAAAATTATCAAAGTCAAAATATCACTTGCAAGTTTTATATGGGAAATTTATGTGAAAATTGTGCATGTAATTGTGCGTCATGTGGATGAATTTTTTCTTTTGTTTGTTTGTAGGTGGAACCATCGGCGTCACTGTTCCACTTTCCAGCACACTCCAGCAATCTGGTATCGTTACGAGCGTCTTTAGCCTCCCAAATACACAAACACCTGGTGAGTTACCGTTTTCAGTTAAATCAGGAGAAAGCGGGGGAAAATGAGAAAAAGAAAAAAGAAAAAAGAAAAAAGAAAAAAGAAAAAATCTAGAATCTAGAATCTAGAATCTAGAATTTAGAATTTTTCTCCATTTCTCTCTCTCGTTTCAAATATTTGTTTTACATATTTTTTGATGTATTGAGCTTTGAACTCATTTTTACTGTCCAATTTCCTTTGTTTCTTATTTTTAGCCCTGAGTGTGAACTGGCTGCCGGTCCTTACTAATCAACGGACCTACGTCCTCTACATGTCCTGTCTCCCAGAAGGTCATCTTGGTTTCCAAGTTTTCTCCACCGTCCCCAGACTTGACTTTGTCTCCAGACATCAAATCACATCATTTTTGGAAATTGCTGGAATCCCCGACAACTTGAGCACCATCACAACGTATAGAGCCAGCACTTGCTCGAACACACCTTGAACTTGAACTTGAACAAGATTCAAAATCTAGATATTTTTATGTATTCTTCTCTCTTTTTTAATTCCATCACCAAAATTCAAAACCAAATTTAAATGATGCTTTTCATTCAGTTTTGTTGTACAATAATTATTTTGCAAGACGGAAATCAATAAAAAAAACTTGCATTTTTATATTCTATATTCTAGATTATAGATTCTAGAAATAATTTGACATGTAAAGTGTGGTTCGAGCTGTCATGTTTTCGTGTGGTCAAAATATTTGTTTTGAATTTTAAATGTTGAATATTGAGCTCAAGCGAAAGACAAAAGACCACCCAAGCACAACAAAATAATACAAAAACATCCTTTCAAACTTTTTCCTTCATCTCGCAAGTGCATTGTGCACACGATTATAAAATTGACAATATTAAATAGTACGTGCGCAATATTCAGTATTCATCTTGAGAATTCAAAATTAAGAAAAATCGGCTGAACATTTTATTTGATTTGCATTTTTATCCTTCCGGAATTTGCCCACACATTGATTTTTTCATCTATGCAAAAGCAGCAAGAACGTTGTGTCATTTGTCATTCCATTTCGTTCAAGCGTCTTTCAAGCGTCAATCATTCGAGCGGATCCATTTTAAATTCACATACATCTTTCAAATTCATATGTACTTCAAATCCCATTCCAAATCCAAAGTTTTGTAGTCAATATCAATAGTCAAGTTGTTGCTCTGCATAGTAATAATTATTATTGTGAATTCAAAACATGCTCATCATCATTATTCAGCATAAAAAAATCAGGTCATTTATTTCTCAGAGCAAAGTAACTATATTATGTATTTTCTAGATAGTTTACACGTGAAATAAATTGTGCGCTTCATTCTGCTTTATTTGGAACATAAAAAAATGAAAATTGCCCAACTTTTGTCTTGCAAAATCCTGTGTCTTACTTATTATTATTATTTTTTTTGGCTTTGCCCCTTGATAAAATATTTTTGTCTTTATTTTTGTCGGATTCCGCAAAGGTGAAATAAAATGCATGTTCTGAAAAATTGTAAACTTTTTCCTTTTGTCCCACTCTTTATTAGTCATTCTTGATAATTTATTGTTGGATTTTTTCATTAATGTCATCCCACGATCACACCACATCAAATCAAATCAAATCAAACCAATTCATATTATGATTGTCAATATTCAATTGTCCATTGCACAATCATATACTTCTCTAAAGCAGCAATTCTGTGTGTCTGTTTGTGTGTGTGTCCGAAAAGTGTTCGAAATTAAGGTCA
>JAQGBH010006427.1:0-12522 GCA_034698265.1 Sminthurinus aureus | reverse complement strand
TGGTCTATGGTCGTTGCTTTATGACCAATGGTCGGCGACCATTTCGACCATTTTTCGACCACCACGACCATTTTCCAACCACTTCGACCACTTTCCGACCATTTCGACCATTTTTCCGACCACTGTGACCACTTTTCCGACCATTTCGACCACTTTCCATCCACTACGACCGCTTTTCCGACCACTGACCACCAGAATCTCTCGGGATTGTTAAGCTCAGCCCAAGATTTTCAAGGTAAAATCTTTTTCTCTCTCCCTTTCATCTGTTTGATGTTTGACAGATAAAGAGAAAACAAGGGAGAGTAAGACGTACGATTACAATTACAATTTTAAGCCTGGATCTGGATTCTGGATTCTGGATTCTAGATTCTGGATTTTTATCCAGTGGAACAATCTACTCTCAACTATCAACTCTCAACGCTCAACACATCTGGTAATCATGAGCACATAAATTCAATGTATAACTTCATTCCGCCATGCTCCATGCTTTACGCTTTACAATAACATAATGTCCAAATTCCCTCAACAAAATGATGCTTGCTCAATGCTCCATTATATTATATTGTATAATATTTTGAGGATAAAATCCCTAATCTCGTCATGTCTCTTTACTCTTTATTTATTCCATGTCAAATCCCATTTTGTCTACATCAACATGTTAAATGTCTCTTTTCTCTTTTCATCCTCCAGTTCTAATGATAATTTCTTCCGTCCATTTTCCATGGATATTCAAATTAGAATTAAAGATTTTACTAGAATCTAGAATCAAGAATCTAGATTCTAAATGGAATGGAGATGTGTACACATAAATGTAAGTACTAAATAGTACACATCGCATGTGGCAGGATTTTGTCTTAATTTTTATTAAGCTGATTGAGCATTGAACATTCTAAGCTGAGACATGAGGATAACAAAACGAAAACAAAAACAAAAATAACAGAAAAAACAGAGTTTTTTCTCCTGTCGTTTTTGGGCATGAAGAGGAGCGAGTGAAGTCGACTGAAGGCTCAAGATTCGAGTCAATCTATTCCAATTCCCAAAGAGGAAAGAATTGACAATCGACTAATGGAAAATAATGCCTGATGGGACAGGACAGAATGGATGAATGAGGAAAAATCACCTTTTTCCTTTCCATGGAAGAAATGGAATCAAACTCTTTGTACTTTGTACTACTGTTTCTGGTTTAATCTCTATTTTATTGTACAATACATCCAAATTCATTCTTTGATATTCTCCAGTTCTCCAACTTCCAACCTGCCACTGCATTGCACTGCACAGCTACTACTCAAATACTCAAATCATCATTATTTATTATTTTGTTTCACCCTCTCTTTCTCCCTTCTCTATTCTCCATTCCCTATCTACGATACAAAATGTATTCCACTCACCTTTACCTTCTCTTTCTCTCTCCTTCTCGTTCTCGAACTCCTTCTGTTTTTTACATCAATGTTCAATTTTCATACTCAGGTTCACGTTCATGGCTGAGCATTGAGAATTGAGAATTGAGCATTGAGCATTGAGCATTTAAGGAGCTTAACATTTTTTATTGAGCATTGAGCATCGAGCATCGAGCATCCACTATCAACGGAGAATGTGTACAAGTATTTTGTATGCATAATATAATGTGAGTGCTCATTGGATTGAATTGGATTGGATTGAGACGAAACTCGAAACTCGAAGGAACAAGAAACGGCACGATAAAAAAAGCTTTTGAGCTCAAGCTTCTCCTTTTCACTCCACCTTGATCAACATGAGCATCTCAATTATATCTAATACAGCTACTTTCTCTCTCTCTCTCTCTCTCCACTCAAATCGCCATTACATTAGTCTTAAATGAATGGAATTGACATATTTGTAAACATTTACATAGAAAAGGCCAAACAGACTACACACTACACACATTATGCGTATATGCGTAGATATGTACTTATCTTGTCTCGGAGTTGGAATTGGACATGCTTTAATGTGCACAGACTTAATACAAACACGAACTTCAAACCTCTGCATCTCTGTTCTCTATTCTCTATAGATAAGGTACACGAGTATTACATTGTGTATTTGTGTATGCTCAATGCTCAATGCTCGCAAGGTACAATGTACAACTCATGTGTGTAGTGTGTACGTTTGTGCATGAATGCGTAAGTCTTAAGTCCACCGTTTTTTCCCTTTTGATGCTTGATTCTTGATCAAATAAAAAGAAAAAAAAAGAAAACAACTTAACTACAGGCAAAAACAAAAAGAAAACACAAGACAACAGCCAATAGGCAGACCATAGAAATTCATCTCATTTCTATTCCGTTGTCGTCCACTTTAAGCACATACACAATACACAATGCCGAATGCACTGTAATCTAGAATGCATCTAGTTGATGTTCTTTGCAATGGTAATGAGGATAAGATTGAGGCTGACGACAAGCGACAAGAGTACTTATTTATCTATTTTTTTTAATTACAAACATGTTCGCTAGTTAACAGTGACCAAACAAAACAAAACAAAGAAAAAACGCTTTGTCCCCTGTTTATCTTTATCTGTCACACGAGGAAAATATCTGTCTATAAAAACGTATTGACTTGGAGATTGGATATTCTAGATTTTATTGTAGATTGAATAAAGAATTACGACAAAACTGTATAAAAAGGATTACAATCAGAACTCAGAATAATTCAGAATAATGGTGAAGGGTGGCAAAGGGGAGGTTTTGAATAGTGAAGAGTGAAGAGCAAAATTATAATACACAAGGTGGGGATAAAAAATTAGTGTCCTTCAGCTCCACATCAAAATCAACATCAACATCAACATCATAAAGCCAGTCAAACCAAAAATTAGATTCAGTTGAAAGTTGAATCATCCAAAATTGAGGTAATCAACTTAAAATCCTGTGGGGACAGTTTATTTTTACTACAAACTTGCTGACATTTTGTTTATATACTTTGTGTCATAATCCAATAAACGCATAAAATAATATAATTCAATCCAATTCAGTCCAGCTCAAAGCTCAACCCACTTTTAATCTCCTCATCTCTCCGTAGCACTCTCCACTCTCCACAATAATATCACTAATAATAAATAAAAAAGATAAATAGTTGAAATGGGATTACGGATTATGGAATTTGAATATTGAATAGGAAAGCAAAAGATCCCAGATTAGGAATTAAGATGTTTTGTAGGATTACACATTATTTCTCTGAATGTTTCTTGTATATTGGATCTACGCTGTACTTGTGTTTCCTTTCTACTTAATATTATAATGTAATGTAATCGAATATAAAATATAAAGTAGAGTAATCCTCTCCACTGATGAAATTATTGTCATTTCTTCCCGTGTCATAATATCATACGTGTTTATATTGTTCATTGTACATGATGAAAAGGTCACAGATGCTGATGCTAATGATTCTGAATCCCGGAACATTTTTCTATGTAGAATGTAGAGCATCTAATATCTAATATCTAATCTACCTTGGTAAAACCGTAAGGTTTGGTTGATTCTCTGGTATAATATAAAATGTAATGTTATATAATATTATATAATTTTATATGTAAGAGGATATTATGTGGAACATTGTGACAGGAGTAAAATAATTTCATATGTTCCAAATTCCAAATTCCCACTCTGAAAGTGCACTAGATACTAGATACTATACATACAAGATACAATTATGATGGAAATGGAAATAGATGTAAGATGTAAGAGCGTAAGGCGATTATGATTTTGATGTGCAGGTATTTGTATGTTCAGACACAACCACGTTGGATGTTGTACTAATAACTAATATAAAAGTGTAGCACGGCCATGGCTTAATGCAAGTTGAAGGGCGTGACAGTTTCTGGTCCGAGTCTATTTAATCTGTTTCCACAGGAGACTTCAACTGTTACCAGTTCAATTTGAGCTTCGAAGCTTCGAAGCTTCGAGTTGGAGCTGAATTCAGAAACTAAACTAACCCGAGCTTCTCTCATCTTCTCGTCTCTTTCTTTTTCCTATCATCGTGTCTTCTTTTCTTTTCTTTCTTCCACGAGCCAACACATGGAAAATGGAAAATGAATGAAAATGATGAAAAGATGTGGGGAAAAAGGATTAATTCAAAAAGTTTTCCCTTCTCTCATACAAAATACAAGTGAACTACATTTTTGACACATATTCCATCTCAATGTCTAGAGTCTAGAGTCTAGAGTCTAGTTTCTGGTGCCTAGAGGATAGAATATAAAATATAAAATATAGAATGAAAAAAAACCCAAGCTGCCAAGTAATTTGGTTGCTATGCGACGAAAAGAAAAAATATATTTACAATTTGTTTTTGAAGAACCAGATTGGAAATTCAATCATCGGCGTAGTAGATAGTAGATATTTACAAATCTCCCTAATCAAATTTCCAAGTTGAATCCAAAGATCCAAAGGAATCTCAATGATGGATGATGGAAAATCAAAACAATTGAAAAATTGAATCCCGCGCCAAATTAAAGGCGCTTAATGTTTAGTGCTGGATGCATAGATAATTACGGTAATTTCATTTATGGACTTGTGTAATGAGCGTCATTTGATGCTGTTGTGACGATTATTTTACTAATAGCCTTAATTACGGATGTACTTGTGGAAAAACAAAACCTGGCGAGCCAAACCAAACCAAATGTAGAAACGTCCAAAGTTCCAGACGTCCGAACGTGATTTGATGGGTGATCTGCATAAGTCTAAAGGAAATGTCCAGATTTTTTTTCTCACCTGTAAAAGCAAAATAAAAAAAGTAAGAGATTAGTTTTTTTCTCCATAAAATGCATATACATGGGCAATTTACTCTACGCTGCCTTTCCACACCCAACATTGTGCTGTGTGTAATAGAGGTGGAAATAGAAAATGAGCTCGTTCATGTCTACAAATGGAATGGAATGGAACTGCATGTTACATTTTTTATTCAAGTATGGAGTATGGATAATGTTCGTGTTGATGGCTATGCTCATTTGACGGTTTCAAATTCGTACTGGATCTTTTTCGTCTGCTCAGTTTGGAGTTTGGAGTTTGGAGTTTGGAGTTTTATTAGGAATCAGGAAATTTACAAATTACGAGTCCATCAAGTAAAAAAGTAGAAAGGGCGACGGAGGATGAATGAGGCAGTTTGTTGTTTCTCAATGTTTCTCTCATTTTCATTTGGCTCATCATGCTCAAATTCAAAAAGTTCAAATCTTGAGAAGCCAGACTTTTCCAGTTTCCAGACTTGAGACTTGAGACAATTTCATGTCAAAATGAAAAGAGTGGAAACCACATTTAAATTTTACACTGCATTCTGGATCTTGTGTATTGTGTACACATGTTTTTATTTGTAGATGTAGATATCAGGCTGTAATATGACTGATGTCTCCTGACTCTTTTGAGTTTTGAGTTTTGAGTTTTGATTTCTGATTACTCGACGTTATATTATATTGTATCCATCATCTATCATCTATCACTCTCATATTGAAGCTGTAGTGTGTAGTGTGTATCATATTTTATATCCTTAATCCATAATCCAGCAAAGAAGGCTGAAATATAGTTGTGAATGGAGTAGGGAATATAAGTAAATTGTAAAAATGGAGAGGATGAAAATGAAGATGAAGAGAATTGTGTGTGTTGACGCCCTTTTTTAGGGTGGATGACTTGATCTTTGTGACTGATGTTGTTTAGGTGACCCCGCGCTGGCTGATGAAGATGATTCAAAAGAAAAAAACCCTCAGTCAGTCAGACTCAGATCCAACACAACACAACACAAGACAATACAATACAATAAAACATAACAAAACAAACCAAACCAGAGAGAGCGCAGCCACGCAACGCCTTCTAATCGCACATCACATATTAGAGCTCTACCCTTAAGGAAGATAACTCTTTCCTCTTTATTATACCAAATACATGATACATAGATATGCTACAAATTCAGCATTTAGCCTCAACTTTGAGAATAAAATAGTAATATGAAATCCCACTGCCTTACTTTACACACTACACACACTACACGTTATTACCTATATCATCTCCATCCATTTTTATCTGTGTGTGTAAGTCATTATGAGCATTAGGAAATGCCCAGGCAGTCTTCTCTCTCTCTTTGTCTTATTCGCTCTCTCCATGAAACAATTTCCTCACTCTTTACTCCTCACTCCTCACTCCTCACTTCATCTTCATTATTAAGCAACTCTTCATCTTTTTTATACATGTACAATATACAGATATTCGCTTCATATTTCATTTTTCATATTTCAATTTCCATGTAGTGAATCGAGGCAAGTTTGCTTCATGTACCATATACTTTGTACAATGTACAATGCACAGTGTACAGCACATGTCTTTCATTTTCCAAGTCTCTAGGCTGATGATCGCCATACGCTTGCGATGGAAGATGGAAAATGGAAAACAATACGTAATTAAAGAGGACAAGAGCGTCATTCGGGCTTTATCCGTACTCCGTACACAGCAAACATGAAAAGAAGAAGAGAACAATTGAGAAAATGTGCTAATGAAATCCCGTCGTTCTCTTCTATGGCTTTGACTTTGGATCTTGGAACTTGAATCTTGAATGGAAGCAAATGATGGCGACGATGATGAGTTGCTGTTTACTGTTTCGGGATCCGGATAATAATAAAAATATGATGAGCTTTGAGCTTCCTTTAACAGGCTTGTAATTCTAATTTCTAATTTCACATTTCCAATTTGGTCCAACATGAAACATAGATGAGTGGTCCAATCCAATCCAACAGAATTCACTTGATCGCACATCTAATGAGTGATGAGTAGTGTGAGTGAATTAGAAATTAGAAATTTCATCAAGTCCACACTACACTACACTTTGCACTACACACATTCAAACTACGGTACAAACTACGGTACAAACTGTTTACAAAATGCAAGGTGATGGTGAAATGAAGTCATCTTTGGCTCTTTGCTTTCTGCCTTCATATTGAATACAGTTTTGAGCTTTGAGTTTTGAGTTTTGAGTTTTGACGGCTTTCATCTTTTCATTCAACCCGAGAAGACTCGAGACAGTAGACATGTGCATTAAAATTTGAAACATAAATTTCAAAGTCCTTGGAGGCCAAACTGATCAAAATATCAAACTATCAAACTGCTCGTCCTGTCATCTCACCTTTTGTCTTTTGTACTTTGTACATGGAATATAGAGTAACATTTTAATTGTAATTTCAACGCTAACATTTAACATTAACTTTTAATCTCTTCTCATAAAACGATCTCATCTGATCTGATGTGCAGAATAAAGAGTACAGAATACACTGGAAGGTTCAAAGGCAATTTCATCACAGTACAATTTACTGGATGCTGGACGCTGGATTCCAGACATAAATTGCTGCAAGCTGGAGCGAAAGCATTTGTACAGCTAGAATCTAGAATCCTGAATGAAGGCAAAGACAGGAACCTCATTTTATGACAATGGCTGTGAGACGTTATGCTACAAAATCTCGATTACTATCTCAAGCTTGTCTTGTCATCCTAAATTCTGAGTTAAGAATTCAGAGTCCAGAGTCTTGAGTTCGGAGTTTTCAGTGTTGACTTGAGGCCACATTTATTCCTACTCCTTTGATAATTTAATTTCATTGGATAATCAAACTAAAATTCAAGCTCAAATTCGCTCACTGCTGAAAGATGGTGAGTGATGTTTGTTGTAAAATGATATCGTCAAAAGTCAAAAGGGAGAAATGACAGAAGATTGAAAACAAACAAAATTTTATCCATCTTCCTTTTCCCGCAGGGAATTTTGCAAGTAGAAGAAGAGGAAGAGGGAGCAATGTAGAATGTAGAATGTGGAATGTGGACCTTCCCTTTTCCATCTCAGATCTCTTAGAATAAAAGAGGCAATTCAATTCGCATAACCACTCGTTTCATCTTAACATGTTAATCAGTGCTCAGCTCTCATGTTGAGCGTTGAGCGTTGAGTTTCCTCAGGAAAAAAGTCGTGAATGGCCTCAATTACCAAATAATAACTTAATTAATCCACTAATCGAGTAATCATTAAGAAATTAAATAATGAAAAACCCGCTGCTCTTTTGTCTTTTGTTAAGAATTTAACAACAGCCAGTGGAGAGCGAAAAAGCACTAGAATATTTGTACAAATATTCGACATTTCATCATCCGTTATTATGATGACTTTGGACTTTGAAGTTTCGAGTATCGAGTATCGACTATCAAATGACAATAGATAATTTTATGTCAGTGTCTCTGCTCTCTACTAAAAATTGCCAGTTTGCATAATATCATGGGAAAAATGAATACGTGATAATTAATCAAGATTAAAATGAGAAGGAAGCCAAACTCCAAACTCCAAACGCCAAGCACCAAGCACATTGAACTTGGCACGAAAACTAATTGTCAGTTTTGTGCAGAGTTGCACACACTAAACACCAAACACCACACACGACGCTACACAAGTTTGAACAAGAATTGAATATGCACGAAGCCTCCTTTTTGTTTACAAATAGTGAGGTGGGGATTTAGACAAACAAACAATTTGTTCTAATAACAAATAATGTCGAGTAAATGAAGCATGTGATTTTGGTTCATACGTGTCCCATCCTTCGCCCCTTAGTCGACACTCGACATTGCATTAGTTGCATTGCATTACATTTTATGCATTTCATAAGTCAGTTGAATTGGCAATTAACAGGGAAATAGAGGGCTTTTTTATGTACAGGGTTTCTTTGAATGTTTAACTCTGAATTTTGGCCGATGGGCAGTAGTTGAATTGATTTAATCAAACTAAATATAAATATAAATATAAATATAAATAATCATGGTTCAAGTGTTCATTCCTCTAGTAGCGGTCGTTGTGCTCGGTAAGTCACAAGTCAAGTTGGAAATTGGAACGCTATTGCAAAATGTGTATTGTGCTCATTAACGTACTTAAACATTTTTAATTAAAAATGGAAGCCATTTATTTAACATGTAGCATTTTATTTTAATTTTTGTTTAAATTAATCTAGGTCTAAGTTCAGCCTTAGCTTTTAAGCCCCCTGGAAAATATGACTTGTCGATGGAGGAGCTCGCACCTCTTTGTGACATGGTCAAGGAATTTGCTGAGACGGGTACACCACCAAAGCCAAAAGACAAGTATGAACCGCTGCAAATAGCTGATGGCGGATGCATTTATTACAAATGGGTGCCATGTGCATGTAAATGTCCCAACATTTTTTGATATTCGTTTCCTTCCAGTTTTTACTTTTAAATGATGTCATAAAATTATAGAAAAAACCATGATTCATTATTCTGTTTTTATCAATTATTTTTAATCAATAATTTTCAGCTGCAAGTAAAGATCCAAAGCGACCTTGTGGAACATACGAGATGAGAAAATGTGAAGAGAAGAAGAAGCGATCCGTTCTCTTGGAGCACAGCCATCACGGCCATCACGAGTAAGATTCAAAGAATTCAAAGAATTCTCCATTATTTTGATAACAATTCAATTCCTCACATATGACGTTACAAATTATCAATTATAAACATTTGATATTATGCATCAATCATGAAGCAATAAGCGACAATGGATAATGGATAATCATACGTGTGTATTTACGATTATATATTATTTTTTCCTTGTAGTGCTAAGCGCGAGGTGGATGAGGAGCAAACCATTGATGAAGGAACAGAGGATGTTGGCCCAGTCATCCTTGGATTTCCGGATGAAACTGGAGATTTCCCTCATGACTAAACTCTAATTTAGAATCTAAGCAGCTTTTTACTACTATTTATTAATTTACTCGAAATAAACTCAGAATTTTTACACAACATTTTCCAAAAACCATTCTCAACTTTAGGTTTTAGATCCTAAGAGTCTTTTTTTTAATAATTAGCGTTTCAATCGAAACTCGAAACGCCTTCAGAAAAAACTGTAGTTTTTATCATGATGCATCATTGTTTTACAAATTGTAACAACAAAGCCTCTTTTTGGTTCTCGAGAACATGTTCACAAAATGCCAAGAGTGAACTGAATCAAGTACTTGGACGAAATAGAAAAGTATTTGCAATTCCGCACGTCAAAACTAAACAATTGTCAACTAGTTGTCAAGATGTGAAAGTTAAAAACACAGAATGACAATGACGATGACGAGAATTCAAAGCCATCGATTCCAGTTAGACAAGTCGGAAAAAACACGTGAGCTGGAATGGAGGAATTCAAAATCGGAAAGTGAACTAAAAATCAATGTCCAAATTGTCAATGTGCATAGATTTTCAAATAGCCGACAGCAAACAATGTCCGTCGTCTGTCTTTATTCTTCTTTCATCAGCTTGGACATTGAACAGTCAATTGTTTTAATTTTCACATGTCCCATCATATTCTTAATTCGTAATGTAAGCCATATCAAGTTTATTTTTCTACAGTCTATAATTTATAAATATTCTGAGAAGGAGGTCAGGAAAAAATTAAAAAGTCATATTTGTTACATTTTTTACTAGGTCAAAAATTTCAACAAATATTGTTTTATTCCAATTATTGAATATCGAATATCGAAAATGGAAAATCCAAATCACGTTTCCCAGAAGAGAAATTTGAGCTGATTGTTCCAGAGTTGTTTTTGTGAGACTGGAGACTGGACAATCATGTATCATGTATTTTGTCGCCCACATAAAACGTTCATAAAACGTTCACAACACATGATTTCATTTTCATTTCCAGTCCCTCTCCAGAAAAAAACTAGTTTTGGTTTGTTTTGTTTTCAGGTTTAATGTTTAATACATGCAGACAGGCAGAGAGACGAAGCTTGAAGATGACATCAAATTACACATACATTCTACACTCTGCACGTTTCCTATTTATTTCCTCTAGGACAAAAAATAATGCAGCGAGAGGAAAAGCAATATGAACAAGATAAAGTTTGATGGAAATGCTAAATGTTCAACATTCAACATTCAACGTGCATGAACGGACATCAAGTCAAGTTTGAGTGAATGAATGAGAGGTTCTTTCTTTCCTCTCTTTTTCATTTACTGGATGAGTCAAGAGTCAAGCAGTTTTTGGTTTGGTTTGGTTCTGATTGAAGAGGTGACAGACTCTGTCACCCAACGACTTTTCACTCTTGACTCTTCACATCCACTTTTCACATTCATATTCAAATTCATTCATTCACTTGTCACTTCTTTCTTCACACTCGCTGTTTTGTCGTGTTTTGTTTTCCGGTGTTTTGTGTTTTCAAGTTTGTATTTTGTGAATGTTGAGTTTTATGTTTTATGAACATGCGGTCAAAATTCTTCCTGGATTCTGGATTCTAGATTCTGGATGTGACTACAACAACAAAAACGCCCTTTTGAGCTTTGAGATCTCATACGACAAGAACCAAACGGATTCAACGCTAAACATTTTTAATCAAAAATTTCTTGCTCTCTCAACTCTAAAATTGAATTTGGATATGAAAACATGGATGAATTTTCCGGTTCTTGAATCCGTATTAACTTTCAGTTTCAGTTGTCCAATTTTCTCAATTTGAAAATTTGGAAATCAAAATTCTAATTTCTCTTCTCTCATTCCTATTCTTTATACATTTTACATTGTACATGCTGTAAAATTAAATGTACAATGTAGGAAAAATCAAAAACAGCAAAGTCTGTTAACAAAGTTATATGGGTAATTTAAACCCTTGGCTTTTGACTCTTGAATTTGAATCTCGAATCTTGAATCACCGTGGGCGAAAAGCTAATCATGAGCATGAAAACCTACATTTGCATCTGTACTCTACTCTTATGCAGAATGGGAGCTTCTTCATTCTTCATTCATTGTACAAACTACAAACTACAAACTGAGAAGAACCGAATACCAAATACGGGAAACAGAAAACAGAATACAAAATTTAATTTATGCAATTAAACCCCCCAAAAAAATCAGAACCAGAGGCAAAAGTGTGTACACTAAACAAAACAGCCAATTGATGCGGTATTTAATAAAAGGCTCAACTTGAGTTTAATTCTAAACTCTGAAATAAATATTGACGTTATTTTTAAAATACCATAAAATCAGCCTGCTAATTTTGTGGAAATTTTGATGGAAAGTTAATCATGTTAGCTTAAATTAACTCTTTATTTTACGAGAAACCAAGAGCCGAATCAAAATGTTAGATATTTTACGTCTCATTCGCATTTTCGCAGTTGAGCTGAGTTGAGCGGAACTTGATCTATCGGATATTTCATCACAATATGAATAGCACCTATGATAAAGCATACAAATCCTAATGATATTTTTCAACTCTCAACTCGGCTGAGTTCACTCTCGATCAACATGACACAATACACAATACACACTCCACATACATGTAAATTTAACTATGTACAATGTGCATGTATATCTTATATCAATTCATCCATCTCTCTCTGTGTGTACCAGTATGTGTAGGACATAAAACGGAAGTTGAAGTTGACTTTCATGCGAAAAAGGCACAATACAAAATACAAAACAATAACAAGAGAAGAGAGAGAAGAGGGAGAAGGAGAGAAAAAAGTATGTCAATACCCTTTGACCAGCGGTTACTATAATAGAAATAATAGAAATAAAAGGCAG
>JAQGBH010006426.1:0-12524 GCA_034698265.1 Sminthurinus aureus | reverse complement strand
GAATAAATGTTCAATATAAAAGTTGAAAGCTGTCTTAAACAAGATAATTTTCAGGATGTAAATAACAAAAATGGAATCATTGAATCATCCAGAATAATATTTATACACATACGTCGTATATAGGCATACACGTAATTTTATATGGAATGGGTTTACGTGACACAGTTTTATGTGTATTTGAGATTCTATAATTTGCAACATGTGATTTGCGAATGATCATTTTTTGTTCTAGATGTTTATTGTGAAGCCAGTGTAATACCTATGTACATTTATGTCTTGTGTGAACTTTGGAATGAATGTATCTGGCCTTTGATGCATAATGCACTGTATAATATGTACATTGTATGTTGTATATACTCATGGAAATTTTCTGCTGTTGTCCTTTAATATACAAACGTGTATATTTTATATATTTTTTTTGTATTATGGTTTGAATGTCAAGTCCAGGGCACCTTCCTTGTGGATTTTGAACTTTTGTAAGGATATCACAAATCCCGAGTCAATAAATACATTAATACAAGTGATGTACTATTGAACTACTACTATGATGCATTATATATTATGCTTTATGGTTTATGGTGCTCGTTTATGGTGCTCGTTAAATTTATATGTGACTGTTCGTTGTTCATACTTCATATGGTATGGTAATTTTACTGTCCATTACGAATGCATGGTACATGGTTTCAAAAGTTATATTTCTATTTTACTATGTATGCATCAAATGTTCATCAAAAAGGACAAGTATTTACACAAAATGAAATGTAAAACTCGACAAAATGTTTTCTGATGTCTTCTTTTTGTTTACTCCAGAATTTAGCTTTGTTAATATCAAGATGTTGTAATATAGGTCGAAGACATTTGCTGCCTTCATCCTTTATCAGTGTTTTCAAAGTTATCTCCCTAATACACTAGCCCAATTATGGTGGCAGTGACTTTATTAGAATGTCATGTGTCATGTTGTTTCAGTTTTTTTTTCTTTTTTTCTCTTTGCCTCTTTTTCGGTCTCTGAGGATTATTCCTACTACTACTACTACGTAAAAAGTCAAGGAAAAATTACAAAACTTTCCTCTGACTGTAATGGTTTCAAAGTTCATGTAAATTCGGAACTAGATAGGCGTTTTATTATTACCGCTGATTCATTGTGACTGAGCACGACTTGTGCTAGTGATTGCTTTCTTCTTTCGTAGTAAAAGTAAACAACACACTTGTATGTGTATTGTATACGTATATGTATGAGTATACAACAAAAAATAATTCAGGATACTGTTGTGCTTATGGAAAAATTTTGATGATACTTGTGTAAGTCACCTTTAGCAATTCCTTCAGCATGTGAGTAATTGGTATTTTATTTTTATATTGCACAAGATCATGAAGAACTTGTAGCTTCTCCGCTGCTCTTTTTGTTTTAATGTTTTCAAGATTGACCATGATTTTAGTATTTTTTCTTAAATTGTTCAAAACAGCTCTACTACGTCAACCGTGAGCTACTTATTCAATGTGTAATGTCATAATTTTGCTTGGAATCTTACAAAAATACTGATTAAATCTAAATCAGTATCACTTGTAAATAGAGTCGAGTTGTTTTGAAATAACGCAAAACGTAAACAAACGTAAGTGTCCTTTAAAAAATGTGCAAACATGGCGAAGATGATTTTATTTTTACGGTCGAAAATACAAAATGTTCTAAAATTACAATTCTAACCTCAACGTAAAAAGTGGGATAATATTAGTGATTTTTTTCAATGTGTGGAGATGCAAATAGTATGTATAATGTATATTTGAACTTGCTTGATGCCCAATGACCAGTGGTCTTAGAAAAGTTTGGATTGATGAAAGTTAAAAACTGTAGCTTTTGTAGAATTGATTTCTCAACCACGTGTACAATCTTATAGGGACGTAGTTTATGAATTTAATCTTTACTAAATTATCATATAAATATTAATAATAAAAAATCAGATTTATGACTAGCAACACTCGATTTACATTAAGTCCTAGTTGGCTTGTGGTTGTTTATTTTTATGTCTACCCGACAGATCTTGAACATGTGGTGATTTCGCAACTGTTATAAGGAAAAACTGATAATTTTAAATCAATTTCATTTATTTTTCTTTAATTTTTTTCCAGTACATGATGATTCTGTAGGAAGTAAAAAATGCATTTTATTTGATAAATTTGTCAGTAGCAGTATGTTAGGGAGCGAGCGAAGCGAGCTCCCCTTACTCTATCATGTTGTCTGTCCGTCCGTCCGTCTGTCTGTCTGTCCTTTTCACAGTTCCAGCCAAACGGATTGACCAAATCACATGGGGTTTTTTTATTGACATCGTCATTATGAGCGTCAGTGCTGTATGTATTTTTGGTTTTCCTACGACCCCTTTTACCCCCCGAAAACCGGATTTTGTCAGTTTTTTATGCCAAAAATCCACATAAAAGCAAAATAAACCAAGATATGTGTAGGATATGGGGTAATTGATGACGGGGAATCGGAAAATGAGGTTTGTTATTCATAATAATGATCCCCTGACTCACAATTCGGGCATTATTCGGTTTTTTCGGTTTTTTCATGCATAAGTTTCTTCCACAAATTATAATATTTTTAGAAGTCGGTTACTTCAATATAATATTATAATCTCTCGTTTCTTCTAGCTCGCTCCCTCTTTAGGTACTCCTGTACCCATGTTTATTGATATAAAGCATCGATTTTAAATGTAAACAGTTAACATACATGCATAAATATAAAAGTCTCAAGTTTTAAATGCAGTTGTGTTTAGTTCATAATTCCAGTTGCACATGTACAACTCTTATTCAAAAAGGGTAAATAGTAAGTAGCTGAATTGCACCCAACTACTGTAAGCTTACGGACTTTACACATGGCTTTTTGAGGAGAAATAGGATCGTAAAAATTACTACTTATGCTAACTGACGTCAATTTCTTTATCTGTATTATTTATTATAATGAAAATTTGGTTACTATCTAATATCTAATGTCACATACATTCATTCACAGATAGAAAAATAGAGAAACTATAGTCTATAGTGTTCCGTTCTTGTTGCTGGTGTCTTGTACAATTATCACTTTTACAGTGGATTGACGAAGCTTTCAGGACGGAGTACGTCTATTTATGATGGCGATATCTCAGCGAAACCTCGCATAAATTAGTTTTTTGAAATTATGGCTCGTACGATGAATGAAGTGGGGAAATTAGAATGATCTTGATTGAGATTCTAGATTTAGATTGATCTTGATTAGGTATAAAATATAAACAAAAAGGAAATATTGCAAAAAAAGCTTTTACTATGTACTAGATTTTGAAGGATACGCACGCCCTAGAACTGAGAGTATTTAGTAGACAATTTTTGTATGCGAATACTTGTACTTGTAAAACATTTGTACTGCAATGCATAAATATAATAATTTACAACGATATCCACTCCAGCCAATCAGAGATATAGATGTTTGAGAAATGTTAACTTATATAATATACGTATAACTGGCTGAATCTTATAACTTTTTCCCCATGCTTTTAAAGCAAAATTGCAAATTGTCTCATGGATAAATTTTCTTATACTGTACAACATCTAGCATAGTAAAATGAGAATGCTGTTTTACTGTATTATCATTTATTATATATCCCACTTCATGATCGCTACAATTTAATGTGATGTACACTCATATGATTTATTTTAAAAAGTGCATTTTTATCCCTTCATATATATTCTATACTACATACCATGCGTGATAAATTTAGTTGTGGTTTGAGTACTATTTACAAATATGCAAATAAGAGATTTATTCTTTATTCCTTACTGAATAAAAGATTATACTTGCATTATTTGTTATTGTATGGATATTCTTATTTGGCGTCTGCATAATAGTCTTTGATCTCGTTTTTATCACTTGACAGAAATGACTGGCAACTAGTATGTAATACAGATATAACATCCTAACAAGATGAAAATACTGTACATACAAAGGCAATGGAATGTAAACTTTCCATTGGCTACTTGAATGATATGGAGTGAGCATTGAGCATGTTACAGTAGAACTTGCCAAAAAACCAAACGTGTGAGGGCTTCAAAGTCTCACCCCCTCAAATCGTTCCTTGTGATGTAAGGAACAGCCTCTGAAAATTTCAGTCCATTCAGTTTAGTTTAGATTTTGAGGTCGCGCAAGGTCCCCAAAGTTTAACATGTATTTTAAATGAGAGAAAACTCAAAAATCAGGCATGATGTGGGTGGGGAAAAAAGGGGAGGAGGTAGAAATTTTATCAGCATCTTAATCAAGGCTCCGAAGTCCACTTACAAATCGTGCAAAAGGAAAAAACTCCAAAACAATACCTTCCCAGTTTTCTAATGGGTCAAAAACCTTAGAAAACGGGGAAAACTAAGAAAAATCGAGTTTGTTGACCCATAAGAAAACTGGAAAGGAATTTTTTTGGAGTTTTTTCCTTTTACACGATTTGTTATTGGACTTGGGAGCCTTGATTAAGATGCTAATAAAAATTCTACCTCCTCCCCTTTTTTTCCCACCCACATCATGCCTGATTTTTGAGTTTTCTCTCATTTAAAATACATGTTAAACTTTGGGGACCTTGCGTGACCTCTAAATCTAAACTAAACTGAATGGATTGAAATTTTCAGAGGTTGTTCCTTACATCAAAAGGAACGATTTGAGGGGGTGAGACATTGAAGCCCTCACACCTTTGGCTTTTTGGCAGGTTCTAATGTTACAGTCTCCTACAGTTTGTGTACAAAAAACAAACAAATTTACTATATATATACACACAATAATGTAGAGAGATATCGTATGTGTGCATAAAAAGATGTTGGTGTTTTTAAAAGCGTGTTATTTAGTGTCACAATAGCAGTTACTTACTTTTAGTTCTATCTTAAACATTTCACCTCTGACACAGAGTTTTTCTCTAAAGTAAACTTACCCATATATTTATACATGAAGTATATATGTATACAATTTAGCACTATGATTATATGTATACATATAATCATAGTGCTAAATTGTATACATATATACTTTTTATTTTCTTGCCATCCAATCAGAAATTTATTTTAAACTGTTAGTTTGGCTGTTGGATAATATTTTTATTCTATGTTTGTTTTTATTTTGCCTTATTTTATAGAAAACGGGGATTTATGTGATACTTGATACACATAGAGCATGAAATATAAAATAGATACACTAATATTTATACCATATAATGTATCATGTGTAATGTGTACTCTCATTAATTAATTATTATGTATTCGTGTATTAGGCATATACAAAACTTCTTTAATCAGATTCTTCTGTCTGCCCTTTCGAGGGTCACTGTGAGAGATAATTGAGGATATAATGGTCATATTGAATGAAAATCTTAGACAGAGTTTTATAAGAGCTATGCAGTACACATACATTTTTGAGTCAAAATAAAACTGTGCAAGTTGTCTACTAATTCCACACAGCTACACATTTTATTTCATGTGTTATGCACACATTAAGTAGCAGTAAAAGACTTGAATGTGATGGAAATGCGGATAACTACAAACATTGTATTTATGTTGAGACTTGAGACTACTGTAGCCCTACAAACATTGGGTTAAGTAGGTTTGAATCATTTGCAAATACGTAATGATGAAGTAAATTATTTACATAATTATCACTATAAGACGGTGACACAAATGTTATCGTGTGTCTTTTTTTTATAATAGTGAACTGTAAATATGCGTACTTACTCTTTTAATTTGCATGTATACATATACATGCATGCATGCACACATAAGTGTACTGTACTTCTACATACTTAGAATATTAAATTATATAGTGTATAGACTATAACCTGTAACCACATGTAGTGTTAAGAAATACCGTATAATTTTTATCCCCGTAAACTACGTAAAGCTAAACATTCGAAAATGTCCATCAATGAATCCAAAAAAATTAAAATGGGGAGGGTTAGAATATGCCAATCAAATGATACCGAACTCAAATGCAGCCCAACTAGCACATAGTGACGGATTTTTGTCGGTTTTGTTACGGATTTGGTGGATTTCTGATGGTTATGGATTCCAGCATCAAAACATGAACAAAACTACATCATTTATCCTGCATCGGAAAAGTGATGCACGGTGATGAAGTTTTTATGCTGGATTCCATAAACTTTCATTAATGTGGATTTCCAGTGACGGAACGATGCCGTGCCACTGATGGATATCCGACAAGCTACTCGCACATGCTCAGACAGACATGGGTGATCGTACTTTTTCAAATCCAGTATTTAAGCGTTAAAAGTACAATTACATAATAAATTGTACTTTTTATGCTTGTTTAAACGTAGAAATACTATTGTCATTTAAAAAAAGTACGAAAGAAATTTAAAAAATGTAATTTAATTATTACTATTTGTAATATCAGATAGGATAAAATCGCGATCCGTTTACACAGATTTGCAATGTGTGCAATAATATGAAAGCACAATACTATACTGAACGAGATGTTTCTCAGCTCAACCCAGAGCTTTTGTGGATTCCGGGTCTTTTCTTGAGTTTCAATAATTTTTGGGAGATTGTTATGGACAAACGATTGTCTTCATTTTTTCAAAAAAAAGTGCCTTTTTGCATGGGTAATAACATGCAGTCGGTCTCAAGTTGCGCACTTTCATGGTTTGACAACAGGAATGAAATAACTTGCCATGTTGTGAGAATTTAAGTTTGGCTTACATGATTCAATTTGGATTGTGTTCAAGTGACCACTTAAAATGATTCGTTTGATCTCCTGCGTACGAATTCGGTGGAAATTTTTATTTTTTCGCTCTGTACCGCCACCCACAGCAAAAATTTTGTGGACATATTTAAATATTTTGTTGATTGTTTATGCTGGAAAAAAATACAATCATCTCAAGTGCCTAATAAATGTGGAAGCTCGTGGAGTGGAATATTATTCATTAATATTTTATCATATTTTATTCATACTTATTTTCCCATTTAAATTGCTACCATCTTAACATACACACACACATTCTGATTCCTTTGCTGACTCTATTTTTGTCTCTGTGAATTTACCAGTAAATTGTAATCAGCTCCGTTTCTGCTTCTTGGAAATTCGCATTTACTTATTGTCAATGTCATGGCTCTCGGTCGTATAGAAATTAGACATAGAAACTGCCACAATACACACGTGTAGAACTTTTTATAATACAGATTTACTACAACTCCATAAAAATATTCTCATACTAGTAGACATTGGCCATATCTAATCCAAATCCATGCCTTTCCTCCTCCTTCATTTATTCGGCTCGTCTACAAAATGGAAACTGCCGTTTGCCAATAGGACAGAAAATTGCCATTTTTGTATTCCAAACGGAAAAGGTGATTCCATTGTACAGTATTGTAGGTGACCCCTCCTTCTTCATGAATGTAATGAATTAACCACACAAGGAGTAAAAAATGTCGCATTGAAGCTCTATCAACTTTACCAGCAAATCCACACGTCCAGTTATATGTTTGATTTTGATTTGGTATCAGAAATTATTTTCTCGACTTATTCAATTTGTATTCACGAGATCAAAGTGTAAAAGGTCTGATTCTGATTTGACTAGTCGTTTTTTATATGCAGTTTTTATAGTTAAACGTACATGCGTCGAGGAAATATTGCTACGTAAATGTACATGCCGACTAAATTCCATGTTATTTAATGAGACTCTAGACTCGAGACTCGCTCTGGCTCACGAATACAGAAATAGAGAAATAGAGAGAAGTAGGGGGAGAGAGAAAAAGAAAGAAAGCAAGACGAAGCTTAAAATTAAAATTAGTTACTTATGTACACCACTTTAATTCAATTCAATTTGATTTATTTACGTGTTATTCCTGGAGCACTACGTACAAAAGAGACTTTGTTAAATTCTTCCAATAGTTAAACACATTTTCTGTCATCAGCTTATTTGCTAGCATTGTCAAATTTTTACCCTTGTTTTTTATTCGAACTTTGTTTAATTCAGGAATAGCTTAATTATATTTTATTTTTTTATTCAAACAACGGCAATGTTTTCTCCAAAGTTTGGAAATGTTTTGTTTTTGGTCCTTATTTCTGCTCTCGTCGTATTTGGCCAAGGTAAGTAAACTAGCAAGAAAAATATAATTTGGTTATTGTTCATCATTCATGATAAATGTAAAACTGATGATGCTTTTCATACGCATAAGGGTTAAACGAGGAAGAGTATGAGAGCTACGACGATCTTCCAAATAGCAACACCGGAAACAACAACAACAATCAAGTGACAACAACAATTGCACCGAGAGTAACAACGACTCTCTCGCCAGAAGCCGCTTTGGAACAAAACATGGTGGATCGGATCACGGCGAGATTGACTGAAACTTTTGAGGACCGGTACCGCCTCCTAAACCTTAAGATAGAAACGATGAGTAGTCGAATCGAGAGGCTTGAGAGTTCTTCTGTAGGTCAAAGGCCAAGTCCACCTGGAAGTGCAAGTGGACGTCCAACGAGTCAACCAATCTTTGCCAGACCGGATGCAGTTCAGACCAACACAAAAATGATCCAGAGACTCCAAGATCTCGTGTTTTCACTACAGAACAAGACGGAAAATTCACAGTCGTACAATGAGACGGCAGCCTCTATTCTGGAAATGTCTACTCAGTTCCAGTCCGAGCTCCAAGGTCTGGGCTACAGAATCGACAATTTGGCCAATGATCTCAAGAACCAAAATCTGGAGAATATTCAAATTGCCTTGGGACGTTTGGCCAAACTGGATGTGTTTGTGGACGAATACAAACGGGAAAAGTTTTAGAAGAAGCGGGAGAAAATTGTTAAGGATATTTTGGACGCCTTTGCCTTGTCCCAGAATGAACTGGTCAAGGATCTGCTGGACGACCTTGCAAAAGACAATGTGCTTGATTCGTCCATGATGGAAATTGTAGGAGGAATGTTTGCTGGAAATATTCGCAATTATCCCAGAGTCATCGCCCTGTTTCAATCCGCCAAACGAGGACAGTACAAAATCGGAGTGGCCTCTCTCATCGACCTTTTCCACAACAACAACAGAACGGGTGCGAATTCAAACTCCGTGAGTCGGTCTCTTCTGGAGGAACCGGAATATCTTGAATTGGCCTACTTGGCTAAAAACTCCTTTGGAAGTGAACTCCAATCAAAATTCCCAATCCTGGTGCAAAATCTTTTTTTTGCAAAGAAAGTCTGCTTGCGAAGTTTGCTCTCCAATTACTATTTGTCAGTGGACCGAGACGAGGGGCTGAAAGATGGTGGATATTCTGTGAGCACCAGGAAAAAGTTCGGAGCTTTTACTGCCGCCATGTTGTGTGACTGGGAGATTGTGCCACCCAATGGCGGCTCGTCCTTTGTCATCCGTCGGAGAAATGAAAATCAAGCGGATACCCTCAACTTAAATGTGCTGGGACGGACCGTTTTCGCGGGAAGTTCTGACTACAATCCATCCTACTTTTGGAACATCCAGTTGAGGAAAAATGCTCAGGTATGTTTTAATTTTTAATTGTATCCAGAACCAAATTAGTATACAAGAAATCTGTTATTTAAATGCATTGTAAAAATGTTTCTGCCGTGTAAAAAATGATGACAGTGGTTTTCTTGTTTTTACAGGAAGTGAGTATTCAGAGCATTGCGTTGAGTTCGGCGCATCCTTCCTACTTTTTGTGCTCTGTCAGAGCGATGAGTAAAGCTCAGAGGGCGATGACTCGACGAGAATTGGATCTGTCTGGGACACGAGAAATCACGTGTGGATGGTTTATCGAAGCATCAAAAGTGCCTCAATAATTCACATTTAGTTTGTCCCTTGAAATGTAAATGCGTGAATATGCTAAATGTACTTTTGACTTTGTCTTGTTTATTTGATTCATGTTCAAAATAAAAATGGAATAGACGAACGTGATATTTGTAAAAGTTCTCTCTCATTTCCCCCCGACCCTTCTTCATTTTGTACTCTATTTATTTAATAACTTAGTAAATGGCTATTATTTTATTCAATCATTTAAAAGAACTAATAGAACCATAGCTGAAATAATACCATAATAAATCACAAAGGTCCAAAGAGCAGAAACGAGGAAAGTTCAGCCTGCATTTTAAGCAACGGTCGAGTAATTGAAACTGTAGAAGTGGAAGAAAAGTAGAAATGGCTTATCGGAATTCCAGTTATGTTTTGTTCGTCCAAGAGCCCAGTCCATCAATTCTACAACATTTTTCATATCCTCGGCATTTATTTCATTGTTCTTTGTCATTTTAATCATCTGGGTAATTTTAATTGTTAAGAGAAGAAAACTTACTCAAACTTCAGATGTAAATTTGCGTCCTTTCTTTCCTTTCGTCTCATCCTGTAGACTTCAAGCTTATCAAAATCTGGTTCGGTGTTCACAGAAGTCAAGTTCAGCTGCATTTTGTTCCCTGTTCCAGTTCCAGGACCATCTACGGTGACATTTTGTTCTGGAGTGATCAAGATGTAAACTCGTTCGCTATTCGCTGGATTGTGGATTGTAGTACAATTGTCTTGGCTTCTAGAGGATTCTGCCCGTCTTGTCAATAGCCACCCACGTCGTTCAGTGTGATATGTAGTGGTCTTTTTGCATCCTCTGCATTCTCATTTGACTGAAACAACAGGACAGTGACTCGTGGATTCCGTTCTCATCGTCTGGTCTCCTTCCTTTAGCAAATTAAACTTGAAAGAACAGTGAAAATTAAAATAAGGGTGAAAGAAACAGTCTGCAATAACAATATCAATAAAAATTCCTGGTTCCGCTAGTTTTGAATTTAGTTATGGTTTCTTCATTGGACTTACAACTCTGTTGATTTTTTTTATCTTGGATCATCATGAGTTGGCTGTTGGTCGTATCAAATCGAGCTGTGGCATTAGAATTCGGACCATTGTCATTGTGAACACTCCAAAGACAAAGTGACCGCTAACCTGAAGGAGCAATGTAGAGTATTTTATGCCGACGTCCAATATTTATCGCACCACCAACTGACCCTAAAAATCCATCCACGTGGTAAAATTTTAGATAAAGAAATTTATGTCCGAAGCGAAAGAGAAATTAAATTCATGTTTAGATTTTGCATTTATAATTGACGTACGAGTTTGTTTCACATCCTCCGCTTGTTCACAGAAGAAAATGTGAGGCTCGTTTCTTCTCGGCCCTTGTTTGAATTGGACTTGGACTTGATCTAGATGATGAGCGGTTTGCCTTCACCTCCAACGAATGTTTTATCGCTCATACTTCTACTTTGGATTGTTCTATTTTGAAATGAATGGTGCTATTTAAAATATTTAAAATACGGCCCTAATTGCAGCTACAACAGGAAAAAAATTGATTTTTACCTGTAAAGTGAAAGTGGTTCGTCGTGGAAGGTCAAAATTTCAATCCGTTTCACAAAAATCACCTACATATGTGAGCTCAATTTGAGAAAATGTGACTATGAGTTTTTCCATCCCCTTTGCAAAACGAGCCGCCGTAAATCTAATATTTAGGCTTCTCACAAATTAACTTGTTCAAATTCAAACCAAATCAAGTCAAGCCGATTTGCAGTCTAATAATTGATTTGCCAGAAGCTTGGCTTACAATTTAGTAAACGCACTGTAGTTTGCCCATTAAACGATTACTAGTCAAAATTCCTTGCATTTTTTTCAAGAATATTGTATTATTATAGCAGGTCTAATTCATAATTGATTTCCCTAAACCCCCAACTTGGCTTTAATTGCACCAAAGACTTCTGTCCTGATCAAGACTCATCCTCTCCTCTGTGCTGTTTCCCAACGGTGTGCTTCAATGTGCAGTGGTTTTGAATCTCCAACTAGTTTAAATATGACTGATGAGATTACATTTATGTTGCATTCGTTTCACCTGGTTTTGCACAATTTCAGTGTACTAAATGTTTTATTCCCAGGGTATTGTTTTTACTCTACCTTATTTTCTAAATGAAATTAACTATGCTCACGACGTTATGAGTTTAACATTTGCCATTTTTTGTTGTTAATCTACATTTTAATGGAAACTGGACTCAATCGGAAATGTATAGGAAGGGGATGATGATCGCGACATTACAGATGCATATTTTATATTAACATGGCTACTCCCATGGCTACTCATCACATGCTCGTTCAAAAACTTGAAGTATTGCCATTTTTTGAACTACAAAGACGGCTTTAACCCTCAATTAATTGGTGTACATAAAAAATTTAGACAAAGAAACGTAGGTTGTACAATTTGCTTAAAGACTGACTACTTAAACTGCAAGTTTTACCAGTCCGTCTCCACGTAAATTGTACATTGGCGAAATGTAAAGTTTCAAGTTGTTCGACTATAACTAGCTACATTTCAGATTCATTACTCTGATGAGCCTCACAAATAAAGAGAAAAATAGAGAGAGAGAGAGAGAGAAGGCGATTTGAGATTTACGAAGAGGTTAAGTTCAGAAGGTCATGCCTAATAAATGTGGAAGCTCGTGGAGTGGAATATTATTCATTAATATTTTATCATATTTTATTCATACTTATTTT
>JAQGBH010006425.1:0-12525 GCA_034698265.1 Sminthurinus aureus | reverse complement strand
AACTACATACGAGAAACGAAACCCATAACTATTAGAATGATTGTGCCCGGAGGGCACCGGGCTGTAACCCTTGTATAGTATATTTACCATGAGCAACTCTATTCTTTGTGTCCATCAATTAATACTTTTTTGATTTTTATGATTTTTTTTATACATGCAGCCTACAATTGCTCATCTTGTACCACCATTAGTTTCATTTCTGGTTGCTAATCCAGCTTTCACTACAGAAGATTTATCCCAACTTCATACGATTGTGTGCGGTGGTGCAACTACAGGGACTACTTTGATACAAGCCATTAAAGCCAAAGCTGGACAGAATTTATTTTTCCAGGAATGCTACGGCATGACTGAATTGACCGTATGTGGTCAAACATCATTCCTTTCGAAATAAAATGCACTAGATATCACTCAATGTTATAATCTATAATATATGCACAACAATAAACAAAACAACTGGTTAATGGGAAAGATTGAATTTACATTATAATGTATTTTTTAATGTAAATAAAATGAAATGAAAAATGAATTTTATTTATTTTTAGGGAGGATGTATCATGCTCATGCCTAGGTTTCAAGACAAAGTCAATTCAATTGGACTACCTATAGGCAATACCGAAGCAAAAATCATTGATTTGGAAAAGGGACATTCTCTTGGTCCAAATCAAAATGGAGAACTTGTTATCCGCGGACCACAGGTGTGTATAAACATGTATAAACATGAGTAACTATTAACTATATACACATGTGTATTATATATGCATGCATAAAATTCACTGAAGCTCCTATTTCAATTCATCTAAAAATTCTCGTCTTCCTCCATCAAAACTCTACTAAATTTTGCATATTATGTATTCCCCTTTTAGGTAATGAAAGGTTACTTGAACAATGAAAAGGCAACTAAAGAAACAATAGACTCCGATGGGTGGCTTCGAAGTGGAGATATTGGCTACTATTCAGAAGATGGTTTTTTCTATGTTGTAGATAGGTTGAAAGAGTTGATCAAAGTGAAAGGACTCCAAGTAATATACACAAATCATTCTCATTTTATTCAACATTTAATTTCGTGTTTTATCATGTATTTTTACAAAGGTGTGTATCGCGTATAAAACAAATGTTTTATTAATTTTACAATAAAGGTTAGTCCATCGGAAGTAGAGGAAGAGATAAGAACACATCCCAAAGTTGCAGACGTAGCAGTGATTGGAATACCTGATGAAAGATCCGGAGAATTACCCCGTGCCTACATTGTCGCAAGAGATTCATCACTAAAAGAGGAGGAAATTCATGAATTTGTTCGTAGTAGATTAGCTCAACATAAGCAACTTGCTGGTGGAATCCAGTTTGTAGATTCCGTACCTAAATCAGCGTCTGGTAAGATTCTGAGGAAAGATCTCCGAGCAGCGTACAAAATTCAGTAACAAAACACTTTAGGCTGCTTTGTATAATGATAAATGATACGCATAATACATAATATGACGATTACTACTATATAAAATCTTTTTATCGCTCAAATGTGTGTATGTGTGCTCAAAAGAACTGTGGAGAAGAAAAAAACTAAAAATCAATTTTATTCAAATGCAAATGACGAAAAAACATTCTTATTATTTAATCCTTTGAATAAAATCTGACTTGTGCAAAAAAAAAAAGACCACTGAAAAATTGTTTCCTGTGTGTAAATCGACAAATATCATTTAAAATTTTCTTCGTCAAACTAAATTTTATATTCATACTTCATATACATAAGCACCTATAAAAAAAGTACTGAAATCAATGTGTACAGTACACATAAAAACACTTTCACTTTTTTTTTCTTCTCTCTCTCTTCCGTTGCCTGTTGACTATAGACACCAAAAATCGATACATGCAAGATTTCATTGACTTTTAAACTGCAATACCGGCACTATATGTACATATGTATATACAAAGTGAATAGTGGTGGAGAGTTTGCTAATTATTATTGTTTTGCAAAATTAATTTAATAACTAGGAATTTGTTTTACTTTGTGATACAGTCTTGTTATTTATTGTTGTACATTCAGTTTTTGAGTCTAGTCATTTTACTGCAATTTAAATTTTTATATATATATAGCATTTTGATGTGTAGTGTGTAGTGTGTATACTAGTTTTTGGACGTGTCAAATCTTTTGACGTTTTATCATAGTTTAGAATTTAGAGTAGGACTACAAACTACAAACATTAATTCAATCGTGAATATCATATCGGGTAATGCTAAGTTTTGTAAATAGTTTCCTAACGAAAACAAACTGAAATGGGAATTGAATAATTATCGCATAACTGTATACATTCTCCGTTCTACATTCTTCACTGTTTTCAAGAATACTAAAACTACCGAAATATGGACAAAACACTTGAAAGAATATTTTACACGTTGTTGCTGGCACTAGTTCCTCAAATAGCAGATTATGTAAGAATTTATTCCAATAAAATATTCTAAAATTAATGTAATTTCATCATTTATATAATCTATTGTTATAGGTATCCTGAATAATTAAAATATTGTAGTCTTGTGTTAGTTTCGGAATAAATATTTTCATCATATGTACTTGTTTTTTCTCCCCAGTTGCAAACAATCACGGAACGTCAGTTAACTCGTGCCATTCTAGATAATTTGACCCATTTCTTAATCGGGGTGTTTTCATGGCTTATTATTGAACCCACATCAACTTTCAAGAGGTCTAATGATTTATCAAATTATTCCAATGTAGCAATTGTTGGTTTCCTTGCATCAGTAATTGATTTGGATCATTTCGTTGTTGCTAAGAGCTTTCTTCTCAGTAACTTGAGTGCTCATCGTGGATTTTTACACTGTTTTGGAATAATGGGTTTAACTAATATATTTTTACTATGCGTACGGCTCCATTGGGGGATGTTATTTCTCGTCTCATGGCTACCACACCATTTTAGAGATAGCTCAAGACGAGGACTATATTTATTTCCTCCTCAAGTACACACAAATCCAATTTCCCCTGACCTAGTAAATTTTATGACAATAACATTCCCTTGGATTCTCACCATGATTAGAAGTACAATAATACATCCACTAAATCAACCGATCCGAGGTGTTTTCAACGTATGACCATTGATCTATAACAGTTTTAAAGTGTTTTATAAAAAATATAAATTTAACGTGATTTATAAGTGATAACAGTATTAAAAATTTTAGTCGTATAAAAACAACAGTGACAACAACAAGGGCTCTTGTTCCATTTTCTTCATTCCAAATTCGCACACTGTATGTAGAGTACTACATTTTATCGATCTTTTTTGTCTTCAATATCAACTGTGATGATGCTACCAGTGTGTAATATTTATTATCTATTCCAAATTTCAAATATATTATGTATGCGTGTGTGTGTGTGTGTGTTTGTATATATACAAATTACAAATGAGAGTGAGAAAGAAAATAAGGAGAAACTGTGTAAAACTTCAATTGAATTTCAACGAGCTTCACAATTCACAATCACCTCTTAACACTTCCCATTCTGTTACCACTTTGAAGGAGTCTCCATGGGCTGTCGTTTTGTCCATGTCAATAACAACTAAATCATTAAAACTACTGGTATGTATTATGTATTACTCGACATTTCATTTCTATTAGTTTTGTATATGTACATCCACTTTTTACTTACTAATCTTTAGTACAGCCTGTATTATAGTATTTGCATACGCTATACGCTATATACATATGCTACAAACTTGAAACCAACTCAGTAAACTATTATGTAGTCTCTCTCAGTTCTCAATCGGTGACAGTCCGTTGTGCCTGTCATCAATACACGAAGGTTCTAAATTCCGTTTATATTCTACATTCTACATGTGTGTACTTATGTAGTATGTAGGCTTGCATCATGTCCAATGTCCGATCAAAGTAAACATGCTAAAGTTTCATACATTATATGCAGTTACATGTATAGAGCGCATGTTTTCTCAACTAGTAAGCCACATTGACAATGAAGGACAAATCAATCCTTTTTGCTTTTATTTTGAGGTATACTTTATAGTTTTTAGTGGTCATGAAGAAGTCGGCAACTAAATCTTATTACTGTTGATTTTCTAACAAGACTATGGAAAACATGATGCATGTACGAAAAAATGCACTCACTATATATAGTCAGTATTCAGTATTAGCTCCGTTAGTGTAGTATTTTACAAGAGATAGTTTACATTTGGTTGACATTATTATGCATGTACAATGTGTATATTTAGGATAGACTGTAGACAAATATTTTGTGCATAGTGCATAGTTTCTCTTGATAGGACAAATTAAGATTTGATAGTCCGCGTCTATGTATGGACATTGGATATATAGACTATATAGTATGTCATGTGTCATGTTCTTTCTCTCATCGTAACCACGATCACCATGATAAAAAGCAAGCAATTGATCCAATCTACTCATCCACTCTTTATACCCATTAATATCAGTGTACGCACAAATAATTGTGATTAATTGAACAGTATTGTGTACGGTGACTTGCTTTTGTCATCACTCCAATGTTCTATACTACTTCCTTTATAACAAAATATTCCATTCTTTCTTTTTTACTCGATATTAGGAAAAAGTAACACTAGAAAATAAGAAGTAGAAGGGAAAAGTTCCTTAACAAAATGAGTGTTCATGTGAAGCGTACTTACAGAATTTTTCTCTAAGGACTTGTCAAATCCGTGTTCAAAAAAAGGACAAAACGATAAAATAATAACGACTGTACTTTACTCTTTACTGCAAATCACTAAAAAAAATCAACAAATTGAATAAGTGTATACATCTATTTAAATTATAAAAACATAATATTTCTTCTCGTAAGACAAAACACAGAACCAACAAGCTTGAGCATGCTCTTTCCTCCACTTGTTTCAAATTTTTGATATTTCTCATTTCCATCTCTGATTATCCATGGTTGACATTCCAGATCCAGATCAAGGCACTACCATTACAACAGCAGCAACCACTTCTACTGAACAAAGAGCTTTGGGTGGAGGAAGAACATCTAGTATTCAGTCAAAACCAAGTAGCTTAGATATTGATGGTGGAAATATTCTTTGGGCTCAAAATCCTCCACAAAATCGTAATTTGATTATTATTTTTTTAAACTCGTGTACAATTTACTACGTAGCATGTAGCATGAGCAGTATTTACTACATTGAAGTAGTTTTAAGTTATAACACAACGCTCAACGCAAAACTCATTATGAATACCTCATTGTCGTTTTGTGTAGTGTGTACATATTTTTTTACGATAGTAATGAAGTTAATTTTTATTTGCATCTTTGTTGTTTGTGAGCATGATGCGCATTTACAAGCTCATGTTACTTTGTACATTGTACTCAGCTGTCAAAACATTTCTGAGGAACACTCATTAGTAACAATTATTATTATTATTATTATATTAGATATTATGTATTATGCTGATGTACAATGTACAATGATCTGTTAAAAAAATATACTATAAAAATTGTACCTTACATACATAGATGATTCTTTACGTAAAACCGAATGTGTAATGTTATGTGATCTAATCGTAGGAGTTGGCTTATAATTATTATTTATGACTATTTTATTTGTGATAATTTACAGGTAACGGTGTGATTGGCACAACAAAAAAAGCTCGTGTAGGACCTTCAAAATATTTGTCTCGAATGGATTCATCAGTCATGGAAGGAGGTGTGGAACCATTCACAGTAGATTCATCTCAACAGCAACAGCCACAGAAAGCAAAGGAATCTGAAAACGCCTCTACTGGTGATTCTACAGTTGCAAAATTATTGCTCCTCACACAAATTGGTATAATCTTTGGTTTCCTCCTCTTTGTCTCTTATGATGAAGATTCGGATACAAATTCTGCCAAAAGTAAAGCAATCGACAAGCAAGGAGCTGAAGGAAATGAACCAAATGCATTACCATCATACTATCCTAGTAAGACGATGAAAAATATTGAAATGATTTGTAATTTGTGTCTTTTTACTGTACATTATATTATGTTTTATTGGTATTCTCCAATCTCCAAAAGTCAATTGCAATTTTTCCATCTGTATTATTTGTGTAGCTAATGTGTAGCATGTAATACGAATATTATTTTAGTACTTAGTACTACCTATTATTAGATAGAGCATATAGGACGTGAGCGTCTCTAACAGTGCTGATGTGAAAAGGTCAAGGTGATGTTCTTTTATCCCTTTCATCTTGTATCTAACTAGAAGAAGACTTCTGTTCAATTTTACTAGACGTTTAGATATTCTTTTTCATGGTATTTTAAGAATAGTTTTAGTACTAAGGCTGTTTCGTTTTCATTTTTCATGTATTTTATACACATGTGTATGTTGTACATTTATTTTGCATTTGATGTCTTGTATGTATTATGAAGATATCATGAAATATATCATACTCTTTGTACTTTGTACATTTTACTTTGCAAGCAATTAGAAAACTGCAAATATGTAAGTCAAACTAATACAATTTCCAGATTCCAGATGCATGATTATATTTTGTATAGGTATTCAAAAAGTCACGTATTTATTGTATAGTATAATATGTTCTAATTGTTTATGCACAAAATCTGCTGTTAATAGTATTAAGAAGACAAATCTGTTCTGAAATGTATTGAGTGTGTTTTTTATCTTGAAGCAGAAGCAGAAGAATTGAATTTCATCTGCTAATCTTTCATATACGCTAAAAATAATAATTACTATTTTAAGTCGCGGTTCGCTTCATCTTTTATGTTTTATGTTAATACTTAATGTATGGATGGACAAATGGACAATGTATAATGTATCGGTATCTGTTACAATATAATGGATGTTTTCGTTTCTTGCTGTTATTCTTCTGAGTGATTTAATTATAATCCCTCCCATATTGTAGACCAATTGTATTTCTACGCATTTTTGTATTGCGTCCAATCATAATAGATGGATGTAATGTCTATTTCGAGGGTTATCTTTTCAAAAGCAAAATATCCCATGTAAAATGTACAGGACATTTTGCTTTTGAAAAGATAACCCTCGATTTGCAGTTTTTACTAGATAAATATGTATTGGTGTACACAACTTCAGTTGTGTGAAATAAATAGGGGCAAAAGATGTACACTGTATAATATTGTGACTTATGAATGCATGCTACATTTTACATTATAGTAAGACTGTGAATAAGGAGAAACTATAACAAAACGTCTTTATTTCTGTTTTCCAGTTTTACACACACATGTGTCTATTTGTAGTTTTACCTTCACTTTTCACTTACGCTTTTTTCTTACCTTCATTTGGTTGCTGTATTTACTCATTTCAACGTGCTCCGATCTCCGATTTAACACACTTTTTCTAGTCATCTCTGATTGTTCAAACTATTTTAACTTTATTTTGGTTTGCCTTTGTACATGTTATATAATTTCAAAAACTAAGATAGTTTTTAAACAAAAGAAGAGTCAAGGAATAGCAATAACTTTAAAAAAAAAGATGTTGGCAGAACGAACAAAATTCCCATTACTTCTCTTCTGTTTTGAAACATTAATTATTATTTTATTTACCGAATTCGTGGTCTATGATCCAGAAGCAGATGCGAGTAATTATAAACATTCTGTAGATAGTATATGGGGAGGTCAAAAAGAGACAAATAATACTGTTCACCAATATCAACCAAGTCAGTATAAAATAAAGGTTTTTTAATTAGACATGACAAATTGGAATTGGAAATTATGTGTTGTTTTATACAGGGTGTACTATTTATTGTGTACTTAATAAGTAATAAAGAAATAATTGAGAAAACCCTTGTTTTTATATTGTTTAGTGTTTCAGGATGTACATGTCATGATTTTCGTTGGTTTTGGCTTCCTCATGACCTTTCTCAGGAAATATGGGTACAGTGCAGTTGGGTACAATTTTATGATTGCAGCTATTGCTATTCAGTGGTCTATTTTATGCCGAGGAGTTTTTCATCATGATGGCAATAATATCCCTATTAGCATTACGACGTAAGTTATCAGTACTAATAATTCTTCAAAATTACAGAAAATACATAATGACATCCATTGATCTTTGTAAAAAGTGATAGTGAGTATATTTTTATGTTCTATCTTTTAATGTTTGATGTTGCAGTTTAATTAATGGAGATTTTGCTGCTGCTGCTGTTCTCATTTCATTTGGAGCAATTTTAGTGAGTACCAGTTACAAAAAAATGAATTGAGTCTGTATATATTTATATTTATTTATCTAGCATTTGAACTTTTAATGTTGTATAATTTCATTCTAAAATTCATACATTTCAAATTTTTTCAAATAAGTACAAGATGTAAAATATTCTTAATGGCAAATGAAATGAATTTCAGGGAGTATCAACACCACTTCAACTCCTTATTATGTGTTTGATTGAAATTCCACTCTACGCAGCAAATGAATATATTGGGACAGAACTTCTCAAAGTGAGTTTTTGTTGTCAATACATAATGTACAATAATAATATACAAAATCTCAACTGACTGTATACATGAAGATATTACAAACTGTAATATGTACTACGTTATATGTTATGCACATTTGAGCAAATATGTCCCTCTCTGTTTCAAAAATTATGATGGACTCTGATATGCTTTTGTATACTTTGAAATTATGTAGTTAATCAAGCATAAGTATGTTGTTCGTTATTGAAAGTTTTATGACACTGGCACTGGTAAAAAATCTGAGGAGTATGATCATGCTTTCAAATTTAGTTATAATCGTAATACATAAAAAATACATGCTTGATTAAATTTTATGATGGACTATCTAGGCAATTGATGTTGGAGGCTCCATGTACATTCATACATTTGGTGCTTATTTTGGACTTGCAGTGAGTTTTTGTAAAAGACGGCGTAGTGACTGCATAAGTGATAATGAAGCAGCATCTTATACTTCTGATATATTTGCAATGATTGGTAAGTACTCAAAATATTCATATGTGTACATGGAGTTTTGTGCTTTGTGCTGTATATTTCTTTGATTCAAAAAGTCACAATTTTACCCACTTCAAAAATTCAAACTCACATAACCTCATAGCGAGTTTTTAATACAGTGAGATTGTCATTCAAAGAAAGAACATGATGTTTGATTTTAAATGTATATATTATATATGTGTGTCTATATATAAAAACCTGTACATATTGTAATCTACCATTAAAAAGAAAAAACCCGTCAAAGAAAATACTTCCTAATTGCTATTTCTTGCTTTACTAAATACTAAATAGGTACGGTTTTCCTATGGATGTTTTGGCCGAGTTTCAATGCGGCAATGGCGACAGGTGATGAACAACATCGAGCCATCTTAAACACTGTATTATCCCTCACTGGTTCCTGCCTATTCAGTTTTGCTATGTCATCACTTTTAAGTCCAGACAATAAATTTAATATGGTCCATGTTCAAAATGCAACACTAGCGGGAGGGGTAAGAATCTTTTAGATAACGTTATACAAATGTATAATGTATTTACATGCTAATTTAAATGTCCTTGTACATACTACATACATGCATTTTGATTTAGCATCATAATTTATTTGAATTGGAAATGTCATAATATTTTAGGTGGCTGTTGGTGCAGTAGCAGATTTAATGATAAAACCATTCGGGGCTCTAATAATTGGATCGGGTGCTGGTATTCTTTCAACCGCTGGATATGTTTATTTAACTGTAAGTTTTGCATTTTTTGGGTTTTCCTTTTCACATTTTACATTACAAATTATACTATATTATGTAGACGCTTACTGTGTAAGGAGATAATGAATAAATGCATTATAATATACTATACAAATTTTATCAACTTTTTACCAGCCTTTGCTTCAAAAGTTGATTGGACTCCATGATACGTGTGGTGTCCACAATCTTCACGGAATGCCTGGCGTTTTGGCGGGTTTAATTGGCTCCCTGATGGCAGCTACAGCCAGTGAGACTGACTATGGCAAAAGGTGCATATTATGCTTTTTATCATTTTGATCTATCGCTCATCAAAATTTAACATGAGTTTCAAATACAGAATTTTAAAATTATAGACACTCATGCAATACGTTTATTTGTAGTTTATATCTTCAGTATCCAGCAAGAGCTCCTTTAGATGGTTCAAATGACTTGATGTTATTAAAACAGGAAATAGTGAAAGTTGAAGCTGGCTTGAATAGAACAGCAGCGGAACAAGGCATATATCAGCTCGCTGCTTTGGGTGTCACTTTGATTATAGCTCTAGTTGGCGGAGCTGTAACCGGTGAGACCATCAAATACGTTTACCATAATATGCTACGTTCTATAACTATTACACTAAAATATTAGTAGTTGTTATATTAGTTCAAGATTCAAGAAACTAATTTCCATTCACTTTTATATTCTGAGAAGTTGAGATTTACAAATTTGCTTATCATATTTTTTTAGGCACAATCCTACGTATTTCACTGTTCAATAAAGTTCCGCAAGAAAATCTTTTTGATGATTCTCATTTATGGGAAGTTGGTGAAGAATCAAACAGCTCACATCCAGGAAGTCAATGTTGCCAACACACGCCCTCGAAATATAAGGATAGTCAGCTGTAATATAACAAAAACTGCTTATGCTGATGCTGGATATTTCATTAATATCCGTGTAATATTGCAATACTAATTTAAACGAGTTTTGTTGTAATGCCATGTTGTTATTTGTTCAATTGACTTTTTCAAACTTCTGTTATACCTTTTTTTCTTTTCGTTTTTATACTTATGACGGTAATATTATTTATATATACATGTTATGTACATGTACTGTTTCTTAAATTAAGTTATCAGAATTTATCTTAAAGCGTAATACTTTTCTCTCCTTAGGACATTAGTGTATAATTTAGAATTTAGTGTAGCTTTTATCAATAATTGTTAGAATTCCTTTTCTTTGTTATTCTTGTACTGTACTGCCAAATTATATCGCACATTTAAAGAAATACTGAAATACCCTTTTAAAATACCAGTGATTAGTAGTTAGTAATATACATAATATTTTACAGTTGTTATTGCTATCCTTAATCCTTACATTACATTATGGAACATACACATAATATTATATTATTATACCAAAGACAGACAAAAATTCCCATTTTGTTCAAAAAAAAATAAAGCAAATTGTTGCATATTATGTTTTATGATGACTCTGCCTCTGTTGACTGATTCTTTCAAAAGCT
Source organism: Sminthurinus aureus (assembly GCA_034698265.1). Lineage (NCBI taxonomy): Eukaryota > Metazoa > Arthropoda > Collembola > Symphypleona > Katiannidae > Sminthurinus > Sminthurinus aureus. The sequence continues at coordinate 1,353 of JAQGBH010006425.1, read as the reverse complement.
ATTATTTGGTTAACAATTATTTTAGTTACTAGATCATAATTTTTGATTTTATAAGTAATAAGTCAAATTCATCTGTGGAATACAGCTTATCAAAATTGAAAACAAAAAACGCGAATCTTGATGGAGTCCTTTATTTTTTGTTCAATACTCAATACTTTTCATGCTTAAACTACGTACTACGTACTAACAACAGAAACCGAATGCAAATAGAAAACAAGATTATATTATTATAGTGATTACTGAAGCAAGCATTGATTGTATTCATCTTGCTGAGGAATGGACTTTGAACGAGCCATGCGTTCCTTTGTACTGACTTTTGGATGATGCACTGGTTGCCCAGGGGAAGGTACACTTGGAAGATGAGGATTAGAAATACGACCACTGCCACCAGAGTGTGATGAATGTTTTACTTCAGTTTTCTCAGATATCTGTGTCACAACTCCTACTTCATTAGAATTTGAATGCTGAGAGAGTATGGTGAGTTTTTTTGAGGAAACCTTTTTCCCTTCTAACGGGAAAACTGACGGTGTTGATAATTTGCTGTTACCAGGTGTTCTCAAAGAAGTTGCAGTTGGTGATTTAGGAGTTGATGACCTCGGTGATACGATTTCAACACGAGCGTGGTCACTGGTTTTACCGATGACTCCAGAATTAGAGGATTGACTAACTTTTGTTGCACGATGACTAGCAGGTACTTGAGTCATTGTGTTTTAGGTATCTGTAAGTAAAAGGAGTAGAATGTGGAATGTAGAATATATTATAACAAATATCCGGTTTTCTTGTAACCAAAAATTAAACAACACAACGGAGATGGGTATTATACCTCTAAACTGATGATTTTATCAAATTTTGATCAAACCCAAAAGATTTTTCCTCACAGTATACTCAATGAGTAATGAGTACTATACTCATGTATTTCGTAAGCATCATATTATTTCATATTCCATTTCATGTGAGTCGAGTCTTCAGTTTTAGGTCCAGTCTTCATCCGAAGATTATATACACTGTACACTGTATACACATAAACAATGGATATGATGAAGATGTACACTAGAAATTCTAGCCTCTATAGAATCGGGTGGAGAACAGCTTACAGATAAAAATTTAGAAATGTATTATAATTTACGACGGCTATCTATCTATGACAATTATTTTCAGGCCAGTAAACCATGTTACATATTTAAATACGTCGTGTATCGTGTATTGTGTGCATTGTGCATAACCTGGAAAAATTTTCCAGTCTTTATTTTTTAGGTCCTAAATTGGGTAATATAATCAAAAATAAACAATGGTACAGGAGTACCTAAAGAGGGAGCGAGCCACAATAAACGAGGAATTACAATATTATACTGA
>JAQGBH010006424.1:0-12527 GCA_034698265.1 Sminthurinus aureus | reverse complement strand
ATTTCCCTCCGATTCCTCCACAATTAGTTAATCACTCTTCTTCTTCTGTGATTTGTCGTCTGTGGACAGGAAGTGAAAATTTTAATCATCATTTAAAAAAAAGAGTAAAATCACATCACATCTTCGCATCTCATCTATTTACAATTATAATCTACATAAGTGAACGTGAAAGTGTCATTATATCATCATACGTAGTTAATCAAAGTTAATTGTTATTGGTTCGTCTCATGTAAAACCAAATGTGTACAAAAAATAGTATAAATCAAAGCCCATTGTGTTTGTGACTTGAAGATTTAAAATTATAAACTTTTTTATATGTTTAGTGTTTAATCTGTGTCTTCGCCAATGAATTATTTTTTATTCATAATTTATCTCAAATTCAGATAATCAAAATATTTACCTGTGAAATCGCTTATTTTTGTCTAAAATAACGTACATATCTATAAAAACACAAACTCAAATCCTTTCATCACATCGTCATCCACAATTAATTGTTAATAGAATTTTAAGGTGAGTATACTTTTTCATTATTAAGCGTAATAAGATTTTAGATATAGTGTTGACCCTGAGATGCAGCACGCCAAATGTTTGTTTTTTAAGGCGTCGTTTAGTTAAAAATCAACTAATTGATAATACAGCAACTGTTAAAGAGGCTGAAGATCACAGTTGTTTTTGCAATTTTTAATCCGACCAAGGCCATTGACTGCATACATCATATGTTATCGCATTGGAGATTTGAGATTTAGAAGACTTGTGCTCCATTTGATTTGGTTTAGAGTTTACTGTAAATTTTATACCATAATAAAAATGATCGATCAAAGAAAATCTGTCAGAGGAAATCAAATTGGAAATCTAGAATTTGGTAGGGAAAATGTCAGTGTTGGCTAATACAAACTATAAAGTAAATATAAACTGAAAATGTTTGAAACTTTTGCAAAAAGCGTGCAAAAATATTACTCAAATGCAAATTTTAGCTGTTTTGTATACCAAACATATTATACAACAAAGTAGTATTTATTTATTTATTTGTATTTATTTAGCCACTTCATTAATTAATTTCTTTTTGTTATCAGCATAACCATAATAATATTTAATTTGTTTGATTACTTAGCGGTTCAACAGAATGAAATTGACAGTAGTAAAAATGTTAGTCGAATGAATAAAGCAAATATAAAGAAAAGCCTCTAATATATTATGGTAACATGTGCAAACCAGAACTAAACTAGTACATGTGCCCAGACAGAGAATTCAAAGTGATTGCTGATAAATGAAAATGAACCAAACTCTAATACTTGTCATTTTGTGCTATTTGTTAATTGTAGGACGTGAAAAACTATATAATATGAATCCAATGACTCTACTCTACACCATGTAAAAGAAGAAATTATGTGGACAAACAGATGATGCTCCATAATTAGAGTCCCATGTCCAATGTATTTATTATCCTCAAAATTGATTGGGATTGTAGAAGGAGGGAAGTAGATGACGACGACGACAATGTCGGACCACAAAGTGGAGAGCTTAGTTCGAGTTGGATACTATGAACTAGAAAAGACTATAGGTTCGTTTTACTCTTTTTTTCCATTTAGATTTAAATTAAAATTATTACAATGATGTTTTGTGCCTAATGGCTAATGAAATGGTGAAATTTAAATGGTATTTTTATCATGTGTAATTTGTGATTTTAATCAAGAACTAATTAAATATTAAATCAATAATAATAATAATTAATCCATTCATTCATTCATTCATTAAATAAATTGTTATTTTAGGAAAAGGGAATTTTGCTGTAGTGAAATTGGCCACTCACATCATCACAAAATCCAAGGTAAAATTTTAATACTGACTGATATATTATTATTGACTGTTGCTTCGTTCTTTGGTTTTGCATTGCAACCGCGTATAGTGTATAATAATATATTATTATTATTGACTTTGACTTTGCTTTGGTACAACACGTGAGATGTATGAATGTGCTCATTTGCTCATTATATATAAGTACATATAAATCATGTTGCTTCACATGATGTACAAGTATGTACAATCCCATTTTTACTTGATGTAAATTCACAGCCAATTTAACTACTAACTAACTACACGGCTTGCAGTATGTTGTCTCCTTTCTATTTCTGACACTGCAATTCACACATATTTACTATTTAGAGAACAACAACATAATAATAATAATATTATGTGACACCTCATTGCTATAAAATTAGTATTGTATTTATGTATGTATGTATGGATTATGGATGCATCTGTGGAGCAAATATTATTATGAGGAATCCGTCTCCATTTCAAACAGCTTGATATCGATATATCTAAAATCTAGAATATTCTGGTTAGACATAGCATGTTGGTTCCTTTTCAGATGCATTCATCATTTCCATTTTTATGCTTGACATTCAGGTATATAATATATTTATGTATCGTGACGTATAATGTGTACAGCGTGCGTAAAGGTAGATGGATAGATGTATCCTATAATATCTGCCATTATGCATATATGCTTCTGAGCACCAAAGTCTTAAAAATTACTTGAATTGCTATTCATAATTCATATCAACCATTCACAATTTCGTTATCCGTTTCTGGTACATTTTAAATCATAAATACTCAAACTCTCTTTCTCTCTCTGTCTCTCTCTCTCTCTCGTTGCGTAGTTCCTTGTACCTTACTTGTGTAACGTTTTGTCATCAAAGTGAACTTTTTGTACGTATTTGCATACAAGTACAAGGCTCAGGCATCCTGAAAAGATGAGTTCATATCAGGTTAAATCAAGTTAAAATGACACCATGGGATGTTACAGGATTTTTGTAAATAACTTGAAACTACTATGTCTTTGTCACAAAATCAAACCTTTTGGAAATCTTTAAGTGACTAACAATTTTACAGCAGCTACTTATTATTTATCCAATAATATTTATAGTAGAAATAATAATAATTTCTACTCTGATCAAAATTACATTCCTGTCTTTTAGGTTCTCATTTTTTTTAAATAATTTTTACATTGACACATTTTCGGATTTCTTAGGTCTCGCATGAGCAAGCTATTAACTATGATTATATTCTTGGTTTTGAGGTTAGGATGAATGATGAAGGAACATGATAAAATAGTATGTATTTGTAAACAAGCATCAAGTACGAGGTTGCAAATATAAATGGCGTTGACCCTGGAATATTTCCAGGACAGGATAAAATTTACATGAACAACTTTTATTAGAATTTATAAGAGCAGTACATAATAATATAATATGATTTTATCTTGTATCTTACAAGGGCATTAAAGGACTACACGGTGATTTACAAAGTTAGGCCCTGTTGTAGTTGTAAAAAAGGTCTTTGAATCTGAGATAGTGTTTAGTAGTAGTTTAACTACAGTTTAAATCTTGCCTCAAAGTCAGCCACAATGTTTCAATTTGAATAAGTCAGGGACAAAATATCAGAAATTGTAAGTAGATTTGATAGCGTTGAAGATAGGTAAATTCATCACTAGTTTTTATCACTAGACATTAAACGTGGACCATGAAAATTTAAAAAAAAATCCAAACACCAAAACCCAACAAGACACAAAGAATTCAAAAAATTTTGCTTATTTTGAGAGCTCACAATAATAACTTTTAATACTTTTCCAAAAATATTTCAGAATAATTCATTCATATGCGCTTTTAGTTTAACTGAATCCTTTATCTTTTACGTACAGTGTATTGTACTGTTCTTGTTTTGATAAATTACATTTATTGTTCAATTTGATATTTATACATAAAAGAAGGGAGAATTATACAAAAAATACCACTTGTATGGTAAAATCTAGGTAAAAAAATGATATAATAATAAATACCAATACTATGGTTTTAAGAATTATGCTCGAGATTTGAGATACAGCAGCATACATGATACATAATGCTTTGTATTATAAAAGCTCACGTAGTACACAGTACGCTGTATACCGTAAACGGCATGCAGGAAGAAACGAGAAAGAAAAAGTAAAACGGAATGTTGAAGAGAAAGTTTTTAAGTGGAGAAAGCTTTCTCGTTTTCAGGAGTCAAGTCCACAAATCGGTTTTTGCCTTGTTTTGCCCTGACGTCTGTATGACCAAAGAATGACGCAAATGTAAACCGGTGCTTCCCCCTCCGATGCATGTATGTATGCATTACACCGATGTATATTGCGTATGCATGTATTGAGTGCAAGTATGTATTTACTGCCAAACATCTCTCTCTCTCTCTCTCGTTCTCTCTCTCTCTTCCTAGCCCTGTCAGTTTCTGTATTATTTTATGTGCGTGCATATACATATAGCTTTCCATAGTATGTCATGTGAATGTTTGATAATATTTAATTTAATATTAGTTTGTATTTGTCTTTCATACCTGAGTGTTTGCTTATATTTGATAGAGCAAATTAATGTACATATGTATACGACTACTTCTATTTAATGTATTTCACACACAAACTATAGTGGAAACAGGAAAGCGTAGTCAGTAGGCAGTACACATTAAAACTTGGAAACGAAAATCCCGCAAAACCACAGCTTTCTTCTTCCTCTTTTCCCTTAGACGTAGTGTATTCCATAGTACATGATATGAGTAGTATATTATGCATATAAAATATACAATATATATATATATGAATACTGAATGAATTCAAAAGCTCCTGCAGATAACGTAGTGTAAAAATTGATTCATAAGCTTTGTATTCTTTCTTTCTTTTTTTGCCCAAAACCCGTAATAGATATTATATTATTATGTATTAATATGCTTTGTCAGCGATCACATGCATTATGCATGCAACATGTACATAATATGATATGATATGAGATAGTGTTGTCTCTGAACTTTGTAATGTATTACACAATGAAATCAATTTTTCCTCTTTTGTTTTTAAATACAAATGAGGTTATAAATACAAAATACAAAAACACGGATATGCTAAAATTGCCTCTTACAATAATTTTGATATGTAATACAAAATATATATGAAAGGAGTATCAAAAATTGTAGTAAATTAAAAAATCTCTATATGTATAAATAACTCTTTAATTTTCCTTGTTGGGCTGCCAAACTTTGGCACATAAATAATAATATTACACCATAGACCTATAGAGCCCAAGCAATATGTGCAACAACATCCAGTTTAAGCATATACATTAAAAAAAATCCAATGTGTTTAGTCTACTCATCAACATAAATACAACATAAACATAACGTATGTACTCGCATCCAAATGCATGGTATTATGTTGTTATATTATTATTTTTTTTACTTAATATAAATGTAACAGGAGAGCTGCCTTGATATAGTGCAGTACAATATACAATATGTAGGTAGGTGTATTAGGAACTAGTACATGACTCAAGCCGTGGCTATGGTAGGAAAGTAGAAAGTAGGAAGGTAGGAAAGAGTGGAAAATTTACCTTATACCTTGAGTACAGTTGTCCGCTCATGTGCATGTGTAACAGTCAGTTTAAACAGAGAGAAAAATCCGAAAGGAAACAAGAACATGCGGGATCGTTGGTATAATGTATAAAGACTTGGAATGACGTACTTTCAGAGGAATACATATATATATATATATATGCAATATGTGAGTTCATGACGTGATGCATAAGATACGTGACACGTGGGATCTACAATGTTCAAGTATTTTCAAACTTCAAACAAGGTTTTCGTTTTCTGCAAATGCTTTTACTGTATCCTAGGTCATGGCATTTCAAGTAAAGTAGACGTGTGATGCGGGAATGGTAGATTCTGTGTTCAATATTAATCATTAAAATTTGCATAATATGTGATGCTAAAGAGTAACGAGCAGGAACTTGTTTCATTCTGAATTCAACAATTTAGAACTGTTCTTTTTTACAACTGTAGACTGCTCCTCAAAATGTTCAAATGACAAATGACAACAAACAGAAAATGAGAAAACTACTATAATATTATGAAATATGAAATGAATGGTTGCTACTGGTTGCACATATACCTAAAAGTGAAACGGAAAGTTTTACTTTTAGCTTTTGGTTACTACTTGAATATGAAATATGAATATGATTTGAGTTTTTTATTCCTATTTTCAGGTGGCTATAAAAATTGTAGATAAAACTAAACTAACGCCGGATAATCTAAAGAAAATATTTCGAGAAATCAATATCATACGAAGACTGCGTCATCCACATATTATTCGGTTGTATCAGGTTTGTTTGACTTTATATTTATTCCACCGCTCATTCGTTACACATTACACACATTCAACAAGCTGGAATCTGGAATTATTTATTTATTTATTTGAAATGAAAGAAAACAAAAGTTTTTGTATTCTCCAATTTGAAACAAATCTAAAATGTATTTTTTTTTGTTCATGGTTTATTATTAGGTAATGGAAACGGACAAAATAATTTATTTAGTGACAGAGTACGCCAGCAGAGGAGAAATATTCGGTAAATTTTTACATTATAAGTTATAAGATATTATTTGGTAATTATTTTGAATGCTTTTCTTAAAAAAAAAATATAACTTGTCTTTCTGTTGAACATGAATTATAATGAGTGCAATAAAAAGTTATACGTGTTTTAATATTATGAATTGGTTTACATAATTTTATTTACAGATCATTTAGTTTCCAATGGTAGAATGAACGAGGACGAAGCCCGACGTATATTTCGACAAATTTTAATAGCTGTTAATTACCTTCATCATAATTGTGTTGTTCACCGGTAAGGAATCATTTGCATTATTCGGTGTAAAATTAATACGAAATAACTGTAAATCACATTTTGAATGAATGATTTTTCTTCAGATTATTCATTTTGTCATTTCATTTATCGGTTGTCGGGAGTCTCATAGACTATTTTGTTGTTCATTTTTACAGTGATCTCAAGGCAGAAAATCTACTATTGGATAAAAATAATAACATCAAATTAGCCGGTGAGAAATTTTACATGTATACTTTAAAAAAATTGTAAACAATATGTGACAATGTGAAAGTAAAGCAAAGTAATAATAATAATATGGTTTCGAGTTTCGAATATATTATAGGATTTTTTACTTTTGATGATAAATGATGGATTGACTTTTTGGTCCATAGATTTCGGATTTAGCAATGAATATAAAGACGGTTCATTACTTTCGACTTGGTGTGGATCGCCCCCATACGCAGGTAATATTGGGCGAAAAGAGGGGATAATTCAAAACAATGATACCAAAAATTATACCTAAGAATTTTTCTCCTACTAGCTTTTATATTTTTCCAAAACTACACAAACCTTTTACAATAATTAGTAGTCATAATAATAATAATTATTGTTCTTGTGAATTCTTTTCGAAACGCAGCCCCGGAATTGTTTGAAGGAAAAAAATACGATGGACCAAAAGCGGATATTTGGAGCTTAGGCGTCGTATTATATGTGCTCGTCTGTGGTGCTTTACCTTTTGATGGATCAACGTTACACAGTCTTCGGAATCGAGTTATTGCAGGAAAATTTCGCATTCCATTTTTCATGTCAACGGATTGTGAGCATTTGATTCGTCATATGCTTGTTGTTGACCCTTCTAAAAGACTGAATATTTCCCAAGCCCTCACTCATAAATGGATGGGTCAGGTGAGTACTCACTCAGCTCAAAAATAATAAATTAGTTAATTATTGTTATTATGATTATTGTTTATAATCAGTAGTAACTATAGTAGTCTAGATGTAATATAATGATAATATGTATAGGTCACAAATTTAATGTTCTTTGTTGCCACCTCTCAACAACAAAGGATTAAATGTTGTAGATAAAAATTAAAACAAAATTTATTATGTATAATATGGTTTTTAGGCACAGGAACCTCCAATACCCTTAGCTTTTGAAGACAGTCCTGGACAGCCAATATGTGAAACAATTGTAGACCAAATGACACTCCTCCCCGGACTTTCCAGAGACTTGATTCTACAGTCAATAAGAGAAAAACGATTTGATCACATCAGTGCAATTTATGATCTGCTTAATATTCGTGAAGAGGAACCGCGTGGACAGTCTCCAGTTTCACCTTTCGTTCTTCCAACACAAAGAAAAGCATCAATAACTACTGGCGTTGTCGAAAGAGCGGAAGCTCCCCCAGAAATCCAATTGTTCCTCAACGACTCTCAAATTTATGAAAAAGTAAGTTGTTCAATTTCTTTTTCCCTTTTTTTATTTATCAACCCATTTTCAAAAAATATATTATATATTTATAAAGGCAGTTTTTGTTGAGCATACCTTTTGATACGTTTGTTCTTGTTATGATTATGATCTTTGTACATATGTAAATTTCTTGATTGCTTTAGTGTCACTATTAATTATTAATATAAAATTTTTATTGGGTTTTGTTTTGTTTTCAGTTCGAAGAAATGAGAGTAGGAGAGGATGATGCAAGAAGGCAAGAAAACTTGCAATCACATCATGGTAGAAGGCATACTGTCGACCTCCCACAAGTAAGAAAAAACCTCTTTCTGTTTATCTATGTTTGTTTCCAAAACCTTGTTAATAATAGGTTTTTTTATGCTATTACCAGGTTGTTTTATAAATTTCATTATCCTTTTTTTACCATAAAATAAAAATGTTTGTTACATTTATAAATTTCAAAATTTCATGATTAGTGTTAATGGTAACATGGTTCTTTTTTTTTACTCAAAGGGAGTTCCAGTTTGTACTCAGGGTAATGGAGAGTCTTCAATTCCACTTGAGCTCAATGAGAGCGTTAAAGATCAACATCTTTTGAAACCGCCACCGTCAATGGAATCAAGTACTAAATATTTAGTTTCATTTTTATTTCTCTTATAATTTTGTATTTAAAGAAAGGTGTCATGACGTTCTCCTTTTGTGTTCTGGAAAACCAAAAGAGATGTCCAAGATCATGTAACCATTTCTTAATAAATGATGGACCTTTTTTTTTGTTTTTGTACAGCCTGTGGTTTTGGTCGGCGTGCGTCTGATGGTGGTGCTAATTTGCAGCAAAAAGAGAAACAGCCGGTTGGAGTAGGTGAAGCAGGTTGGAGTTACAGTCATCCGTCATCTAGAGAACAATTGAGCACGGTATGAAAGAGTTATGTTCAAGGCATAAACTGTCTTTCTTTTATATTTTATGTCTAAAAAAGCATTCATTCTAATTTGTTGATATAGGGAGTTTTAAGGAGAGACACGGCTTATTTAGGAACAACTACAGATGAAGAAATGTTATACTGGTACTTGAATAAATACTAAAACATTTTTAATTTATTTTATTCTCATTCCAAATTGGAAAAATATTTCAAACTGGAGAAGCGACGAACATTGAAATTGTAATGAAGACCATTTTTGAAAGAATTGGATTTTAATTTGTAGGAATCGCAACAGGAGTCGACGTACTGGCCTTATAACCGTTGTAGAGCAAAGACCAGGTATAATATCATTCTTTTTCTTTTTTCCAATTCTTTATTGTAAGATATTTTTTTGTATCAACAAAACGGCATGTTTACAATATTTATTATACTAATTTTCCTAATACTATCAAACTTATAACTTCTCATGGGTTGAGAAAGGATAAAAGATAAAACAATCACATTCAGAATCCTGTGGTTCTCGGTGAGAAATTTAACCTAAAGGCATAAGGCTAGCTTAATTTTACAGCATCAAATTTTTGGTAATAATATTTTTTATCCTCATATTTTGTGTGTGTGAACATAACATAAAATTTGGATTCTTGATTTTGATTGAACGGACGAACAAACGAAACTGGTTCAAAATTTTATTAAAACGTGCGTAGAAGGAGTTAGAAATCAGCACTCATTTGAGAAAGAAAAATGAACCATCTTCGTTTAATGTTTATTCTATTGTAGGTTGTAGGTTTTTTAAAATCCCATTTACTATTTGTTTGATGTTTGATGTGAATCATGCGTGTATATTATATATATGTGAGAACTTATTATAAATGGTAATTATAATAACTGTAGTTTTTTTTGTTTTGATTGTTTGACTCGGTTTTCTGTATTATGTACATGTTATCAGTAGTATTTTCATTTGTGATTTCAGTTATATTATGTCAGTAAATTTGAAATGTTATCTTATTTGCCATTTATTTTTTTGTTTTCTTGACGTTGAAGAATTTAAATACGTTATATTTTTTTAAAAATAGAGATTGAATGAAAAAGTAGTAGTTTGATTACAGTTTTCGTTCATGGTTCATGTATATTATGTATTATATATATATCATGTATGTACCAATTTGATATTATGATTTAATCATTTGAGTTTTTTAAGTTCATTTTGATTTTCAATATTTGTTTATTTTGTAGTTTACGGATATTGTATCTTGTATTTTTTTGAGTATTGTCAATATGTGTTATGCTTTTAAAGTGATTGATCCAGACTCTCAAACGCTGTATATGACTGCACCAAATTCTTACCTCCCTTCATCTTCTTCTTCTTCTTCTTCTTACACAACACCGAATCAGAACTATCAGTCTCAAAATCAAACTATGAGTATGCCCTATCCAGCTCACCGTCGACTTTTTCATAACACTCTATCTCGTATTCAACCCCGGAAATTTCGCAATACTTATTTTCAACCAGGTTTTTTTAATATTATGATTTTTTAATTATTTTGATTCATGTTTATTGTTGATTTATTTATTTTTTTAATTTCTGTACAAAATGTTGTATTATTTGTTTGGTGCTTCTTATTTATAATAATTTATGATTTTATTTAGTTTTGTAGTATTTTTTATTTTTATTATTATGTCATACATTTCCATGTTGTTTTGTCATGCATATATTGTGCACGTGTTATTATGTCTTTTATGTTGCAATATTTTGTAATATGTACTGCATGTGTCCATGTGTATGTTCCAAAGAATATGGCTAATATTATTTCTTTTGATTTATTTTTCATAACAATTATTCCAGTTTTAAAATAAATAAAAAATCCACCCGAAATTTATTTGCTTCCTTTGACAATTCATTAGAATCCCTTTATTACAAATGGGATGCCAAACTTAACTAAAATAATCTTAACTGAACTAAACTAAAAACTAACCTACACACTCATAGTGTATATATATATTACTTGTACTGCCAAATTGGGATTCCTTTCCTGTCTGTCTTATCTCTTAATTTGTCTTCTTCATTCACAGTCTATTCTATATGTTATGCTCTATCTAGCTTTATGTACTTGGTTGTAATTTGTAATGGGAATTTGATATTATGGGACCATACATTTATTTTAGTGTGTCTAGTACATTACTCAAAACTACTAGTAGTATCGGGAACAGCAAACTGATTAATAAATATTCAGCCAATAAGTAATTTACATCCACAGTTCTATTATATTTTGTATTTTAATCCATTTCTTTTCCAAAGTTTAAATAGTCATTATCAGTTTTGTCTTCACTTTCTAAAAAATGTACTTGAATTGTATCCCAGTTATTTACCAAAAGAAAAGAAAAAAAAAACGTGTTTGTCTTGTGTATTTCTGGTACAGTCTAAATTATGGTGATGGAATGGGGGAAATATAATCTATCCGTATTTCTGTCTATCTATAAAAATTGCTTTATACAAAGCTTAGGGGCTATTTTACAGAAAATAACAGCAACAAAAAGATGAGTATATATTTGATAATAATTTTTTGAATGTATCACTATACGTAGTTGTTAAATTATTGAATTTTAGCCGGTCGTGAAACGTACAAAGAGCTATGTCACATGAGTTGTGAAAGATACAGTCCTGTTAGAAGGTGCAGTGAAGGTGGATCATGTCCACCAACTTCGCCACGGCTTGCCAAACAGGTACTTATTAATTACAATATAAAAATGTTTTTTTTATGCATTTCATTATTCAAGTTTATTTCATTATTGATTTTTATGAATTGGGAATAATATAGAGTTACTCTATACCGTACGCTTTACTATTATATATTTGAAATGTATTTATATAATGAGATGCACAACATACAAAAGAACTTGTAGATATAATATTATGTTGTAATTCTGGTGTTTTTCTGATTGATTTTCTGTAGCGACAAACATCTGTAACTTCTTCATCCCCATCCTCTCCTGTAAGATTATTCCAACCATTTGATGCACAACTAGCCTCACAGCATCCAACAGCTCCTATTGACATTTCCCAAGGATTGCAAGGCCTTAATCTATACAGTCAGCAACCACAAACTTCTCCGTTTGTAATTCCCAATAACCCGACTTTGGCCATGATCCAGGAACATCCAGTTTTGAAACATCTTCATGCATCGGTAATAGTCCACAAACTTCTACAGTCTACAGTATTTGCCAAATTAAAAGTTGTGCCTTTGCAAAATTGTACACATGAATCATTTGGCAGTGTGTGTAGATAGAGAATTTTTTTTTTACATTTGACGTGCAGCTAGATAATTCGTCATTATTTTTTTGGCCGTTTTGCAAATATTCAACTTCTCATTGAGCCAAATAGATCTTATATCTAATTAATAAACCCTGACAAAAGTAGCGTTTTTAATTTTAAAATACAAGTGATTCCCTTGAAAAGTACTAAGTGTCATCTATGTGTAG
>JAQGBH010006423.1:0-12528 GCA_034698265.1 Sminthurinus aureus | reverse complement strand
AGAGAGAGAGAATGTGCGCTACACTAGCAGACTCTAGTGTCAGAGAATTATGAGTCGCGACTGGTTCCCGTCCTTAATATAAACATTCATACTAATTTTTTATTACCTCGAAGAACTTCAACTTGTTCAAAGAACTTGTTGGTTGAAAATAAAATAAAACAAAACAAACAACAAGTATAATATAAAGACGTCACATAACATCTAAAACATACAAGGTACATATGAATGCATATCTCAAACCTCAAACCTCAAAATTAGAGACAACAATGAATCCAAATATGTAATCTCGACGGTGAACTTTAATTAGGACAATGACTGGTGACTGGTTCAATTAGCTGGAAAAAGTTGAACAGTTCATCATTCATCCTTCATGGAGCACGGATAATGGATAATGGATTGCACATCGGTACATAATATCTATATTCTATATTCGATTGTATGCATGTATTGTGGTTTCCTATAAAATGGTACATGAATTCTTTCTTTTGTTTTTGGTTGTGGTTGGTGCAGAGTGTAAAGTGTGATGTAAATGTTCAATGTATTATTATTATTATTATTACTGGAATATTGCTATTGGAGCCGGGAAACAAAGTCTCTTGTCCTGACAGTGTGCTGTCCTACTCTAGATTTCAGATTCCAGATGGAACAATTAGTCGAATGGTTGTAGGTAGATCTGCAGGGAATTTCAACCAAAAGCTATCCCTAAACACTAAACACTGAACATACTCAATACTCAATACTCACCTATTTGCAATTCACCTTTGATTACATCATTGTACAATACAATTTACATTATGTGGTTTTACCACAAATGCACAAGTAGACCTGATTTTCTATTTAGTACATGTTAACCCGTTTTACCCGCTACTTCCGTTTTTCTTTCCCTACCGCAACCCATTTGTAGCTAATTTGTAATTTGTAATGGATCTGAAATAATCTGAAATGTGGACTACTTAAATCATTAAAAAACATGGATTGGAAATTACAAATCAGTCTTTGATTCGCCATTTGCCGTTTGTCATTTGGCATGTTGCGAAACTGGATCAAGAGTCAACAGTCGAAAAGTGAGTAAAATAAAAGATATGTACACACGTGCTTTTCAGAACAATAATAATAATTATTGTCAATTGTGAATAATACAAGCCGAAGGCTGGATTCTGGATTATATAAAAACTCAAAGCTCAAAGCTCAAAGCACAAACTTTACACTGCACACCTTCACGTTCCTTTTGTCTCCACACAGTTATTTTATATAATAGATTTAGATACAATGTAAATCTAGAATCTAGAATCCAGAATCTAGTACAGAGGAGAAGAGAAGCCTTTGATCTAAATATAAATGACTGAGAAAGAAAGACAAAAGGAGATTGAACAAGTACAAAGTAAAAGATGGAGCAGAATCTCGACTGTGTAAATCTGTGCCAATCCAATCCTATTGACGTCACTAGTCACTAGTCACTACACTGTCAGTTTCAGTCTCCGTCAAGTATCAAATGTCAAGAATCCTGGTTAATCTACATTGCACATTGTAACAGTACATACTACACACAAACAAAATACAAGATACTTTGATCTATCAACTGTTTCTGTTTCCAGGTGAATGAAAAGCTATTAAACTCAACTGTCAGCTGGTCTACTTGATTCTCCTCCTTTCTGAACCTATGACCTATGACTCCAATTCAAGAGTCACGAGTACCGAGTCAAGAATCAAGAGTCACGAGACTATGCAAAATATTATGACTCAGGAAATAATAATAACAAAAGTTATTGTGACAGTTTGTCTTTTGTCTGTTTACTGTTTTACTACTCGTATTTAATTAAATGAGGGAATGTTCCGTCTTTTTTATTATGACTGCAGCTTGTGACTTGTCACTTGTAACCAAAATAAACCAAATGCTGTTTTCACCGGCTCCGAAAATTGACAGACAACAGGGATAAATAGAAGAGAAGGTGGAAGACAACGTTGAATGTGTTGATGTAAACAAAAAACGAAACCACAGACAGAGAAAGAAGAAAGATAAGGATGCGGCCAAGGTACACACAAAAATACCACAAATACAAATACGGATATTCGCATCCCATTTGATGTTTGATGGCTAATTCCCACATCTGTCTATATGTCCATCCATCCATCCACCAGACACCAGACCATGTCCTCATGGAGAACCATACATAAACATTAAACATAACCCCGATACAACTGCAAGTACAAATACAAAAACAACTACACATGTAAATACCAACTCTTCATCACGGAAGTAATTTTTGCTTACTCTTTCTTTCACCTACAGTTATTAGCATCATGATGTGCAGCATATTATAGAAAAACCAGAAGAGATTATGAGGACGGTGAAAAGAAAAATACCTCTGGCTGGACTGGGCACGAAAGAATTCCTGGACAAATAATAATAATAATATTTCCATCAAAGTTCAAACATCTTTTTTTGTATCATGTACTTGGATAAATAACAAAAAACAAATAGTATGCAATATAAACTTGAGCTTCCAAACTCCAAACTCCAAACACGTTTCATTCATTCATGATGCTTTTTGGCTGCAGTCTGCAGGATACAGTATACGGACGTAGAGTTTGTTTTCAATTTTCTGCACATTCTAGACTCGAGATTCTAAGATTTTAGACTTTAGACACTAGACAACTTATTTCAGAGTGAATGAACCGAAGAAAGTGTAGGGTCAAAATCTGCATACAAATGCTTTTTTCTCTCTTCTCTACACCGATTCTACATGACATTCAACATTCAACACACCAGAGAGAAAATTCTAAAGCTACATAATCCATAATACATTACACGAGTTATGTAACAAGTAAGGAGTATCGAGTATCGAGTAAAGAGGAAATTACATGCGCTGTCACAAACTACATGAATAATGAATAACCTATGAACAACGTTTCAAAAATACTACAAGCTACAACATTACCAATTACAAACGTATATAAAAATATAAAAAGTATAAACCATCAAGTATCAAGTACAAAATGAAAGGAAAGGATAAAAATTTACATGAAAAAAATCAATACTTTGGAGTTCGGAGTTTGGGTCGGATAAAAGTTCAAACTTTCAAAGGGAAGGTGAAGTGCGTGAGAAAGGTGAATGAATGGGAGAGACAGTGCCAGAGAAAGAGAAGGAGCTGGAGACTGGAGACAGTGACGGAGACAGTACAATGACCGACCGAGACAGAGAAACAGAGAAGAGAGAGAAGGAAGGGAAAAGACGGGGCTTCATGCGTTCAGGATTAAGCTTTTAGTTACTTATTTGCATAATAAATATAATAAGTATCGCGAACAACTATCAACTACCTACAAAATATACATATTATATATGCATGTCATATACAAAGCTGCAAAGTACAAACTATAAAAACCAAAGCCAAAGCCAACCAAAACCACACGAGTATTTTATCCGACAATAATAATCTAAAGTGTATTTGGTATTTTGTACATTGTACATTGAAAATCATGTGTACGGTTCAAAAGTTCACTTTGACTGTGAACTCTACTTTTTTCTCTACATGTACAACTCAGGATTCGCAATTCACAATTCAGTTTATCTTATGAACATAAATCGACGCATAACTCGTAACTCAAAACTCAACCTTTATGCATAAGAAAATACGGGAAGAAAGAGAAAAAATAAAGAAAGAAAGAAAGCACATGATGAAAGTGACGGTCGCCGGTCGACGATCGACGAACAAGCATCCACGGCGGTGATGACGTCCTTTCCCAGAATTCAGAATCACTAAAAAAAGGGTAAACTTCCACATTGAAACGAATTACAACATGCATAATTCATCAACTCTAATACCCAATACCAAATGCCAAACATGGAATATCTCCAAGAATATTATATGTATTTACATGCACTGGAATATGTCTAATGTCTAATGCCCAAGGTAGAAGACAAGGAGAGTTTAGAGTTTAGAGACGAGAGAGGTTTTTATACTCATATATTTACTATATTTATAATTTATATACACGTATGAAAATGAAAATAGTGAGTGAAAACATTAGAGTTCATCGTTCCTTCATATCGATTCAAAAGGCAATGCCCAGCGACAGCCTAGTTTGTGCAAAACTATTACCCGCTCTCTCTCTCTCTCTCTCTCTCTCTCTCTCTATTCTCGTCTGAAATGGCAAACATTTACTTTTACTTTGCAAACATAACATAATGTGCATATACCTGTAGTATATTATATATTATTATTCTAGACTCTAGACATGGTGCAGCCGGAGAAGGGAGAATGAACGCCAAAGTCTTCGTCACTTCCTCATCATTTTTTACATATGCATATTAAAGAACCCATTTGATACTTTGATACATGATGATGTTATTATCATTACTCTTTCTTTCTTTCTTTCCTCCTTTCTTTCCTTTATCGTACTTTCCTTTTCTACGTATCTTGTATAATCCAACTATTCAGTGTTCAGTGTTCAGTCTGCTATTCCTCTGACTCTGTTGGTGAACGTGAGAGTACAAAATATAAAGTACAGTGTATATGATGAATATAATCATTTTGTAGCCAGACTCGCACAATAGCTTTTCCATACACATACAAATAATATACATAATAGAGAATACAGAATACAGACGTCTACATTCTACATTCTACATTCTACATATATGCACAAGCACAAGTTCTCGGTTCTTGACTCGACTCGGCATTGCATGTAAACTGCACTTGGTGTGTGTGTGTATTCAAGTAAGAGTACAAGTCAGAGTATGGTGGTCTGTGTGCTGTTCTGTGCTGTGCTGGTGCTGGGTATCTATATATAAAATATTCGATCCAAAATAAAAGCATGCTTCGTTTCGTGTCTACGCATGCTGTGCGTATCTGAGGTCTTTGCTCTTCCAGACCCCAGAAACTTCCAGCCGACAGCCAACGCATATCCAAAATACCAAATACTGAACGCTCTACACTGTACACTGTACAGTGTACACTGTATACTATTTTGTACACTGAACATTCTACGTTGAATTGAATAATATACCAAGATACACACTAAAATTCATAAAACTTTTCCATTGACTACTAAATATTTACCACATAATTTTTAATGGCGAATTAGTACATTAATAATTATTTTGTATGAATTCAAAAAATACAGTTATTTAAATTAAAAAAGAATACAGAGTAAAATATTTAGTTGAAACAGATGAAAAGGGGAAAGTTCCCGGGAAAGTAAGATGAGTTTCGGATTGAGTTGGATTGAGGATGGAATTGGCATTGAATTCCCAAAACCGAAATCAAGACCGAGACCAAGACTGAAAAAGAAAATGCGCAGTTTCTCTGTATATCGAGATCGAATGTGGTATATCATGTTGTATGTTCTATACTGAGCACCAAATATGCTTATATGCTTATATGTGGCACTCGGCACTGGCTTTTAAAATGCATCCTAAATCTACTTTTTTCTTCTACGACAATATACATACGATTCTTAAATGGATGACACTATAATATTGTAGATTGTAGATTAAAGTACATGGCAATCAAATCAGTCAAAGTTAATAGTTAATGCAGATCAATTAACTAGAATTAGATGAATACTGAGAAGCACAACGTGCAATGCACAAAACCAAACACCAAACACACAAAGCAACCCATGAGAATAAAAATTAAAGACATGACAGTTTAAATCAAATTATATTTTAAATATTTAACTGTTGGCGGTTTCTGCTGTTATGTTTTTAAATTGAATGACATTGATGCATGTGACGTCTATACTTTTTTAATCGACTTTTGTCGTTTGTAGTTGATGACAATTAACAATACTGGCACTGGTTTTGTGCTTTGTATTGAGTATTTGGTATACAATATTTATTTTGTACTCGCTGAATTCTCTATTACACATTACACATGACAGGCCTCTGCATTGTGCTTTGTGTTTTGTCTTATTCTTGTCTAATATTTTTTACTTGTGTATAAAAGAACAAGAAATATTGAGTATATTGAGTATAGGACCATGTCTGAAGTTACATAAAGCGAGTGCCTAGTGCCTATTTCTACATTTCTACAACAATCAACAATCATAAATGACAACAATACATCCATAGTCAATACTCAACAGTCGATAGTCAATTTATATTACACACTACATACTATACAATACTATACACATCACACTGTTCAAGGCGATTGTTTCAATAAAAAATCAGGCGGATTCCAAATTCCCATTCCAATGTTGACTGAACACAACAGCTTCCAATTTATATTTATTCGTGTATAAACAAGAATAATATACAATAAACAGAAGCGAACCACTCTTCTTCTTCTTCTTATTTTTCTTTGTCTTGTTAAAACAATTATCACCATTTATACAAAATACACAAGTGACAATCAATCTTTATTGCTTTCTGTTTTGTGCAGAATAAGAATAAGAACAAGACGAAGACTGAAAAATTCAGAGGAAAGAAGAAGAAGAAGAATGTTCTCATTTAAAACACATCCTTTGGATTTTTTTAAAGCTTCCATTGACATTCAAACTGAAATAATGAATAATGAATACTGAATAAAGAACAATGCAACATCATATAATAAATAATAAACCACGGCCATTCAACAGTCAATAGTCAGCAGTCAATATTCAGCGCTTTCAAGTTCCAAGTTCCAATGCAATGTCATCCATTTTCTCCTTCATTCCATTCACGCATGTTTAATATCCGTAATCGGTACATAATATTCTTAAAAAACAGGAACAAAGATAAGAAATTGTAGAGTTCCGTTGATGGCTGAAAAATTTCTCAAAAATATTGACCATGACAATTGAACCTCCCACTGGATACTGGATATTGAGATTGAGATTGAGGAGATAAGAGCAAAGTAGCGGTAGTTTGACGAAAGTTTCCTGGAATGTTTCCGGATGAGATAGGCTCAACGCACAGTATTTGAGTGTCGAGAGTCGAGAGTCGAGACGACTAGACCAAGTACATGGATAATGGATATGGATGCACGTACATTTTACATTGTGGAACCCAACCAAAGCCAAACCAAACCATATGATAGAGTGAAGAAGGGTTATGCATAAAACCTCTCTACATAACCTACACTACACTACACTCTGAATACCGCAAAGCATAGTCAGCAGTAGTTTGAACTCTTTTTCTCTCTCTCTCTATGTGTGTGTGTGTGTGAGAGCAGTAAAATGGTAAAGCACAGCACAGCAGAGCCGAGTGGAGGATAGCTGAGCACATGTAGACTGTGCGAAGTGCGAGGGGAGTTTGGCTGAGGGGATGGGTTTGTTTGGGATGGAACGGAGGTCAATGACTTTGTATGATTCTAAAATGCAGTTTCTTATTCGCCTGAGTCGGAGCAAGTAGCTTTTGCTAAAAATCTCGCAAAGTTATCATTATTATCATCATCATCATCCTCCTCCTCAATCTCCAATAGTCAATTCCAGTATTCAAGTATTCTAGTATTCTAGTATTCAAGTACAAACAACAATTACAGAGCTAAACACAAGTTAACTCTAAATTATTGTACATAATACATACGGCAGAAGCAGTACAGTCCATGCGAATCTCCATCCTCCATACACACACACACTCAAACACACACTCACATGTATCATTATCACATGCATAACCTACCGAGTTTTTCAATACCATTGTACTTGCCATGTGTGAGTGAGTGACGAAGAAAACCAGCCTTGTCTTTGACTGTGCCTGCTTTATTCTGATCTGATCTGTTCTCATCGGTTGTGTTTCTTCAGACTGTGCACTGTGCCCAGAAAAGTGTGTGCGAGTGAAAGAAGGAGAAAGAACAACTCACTTGGAGCTCGCTCATTTCATTTCACTTCCTACTCTCTGACGCCTCGCAGTCATTTCATTTCACTTGGTGTACTCTGTAATATATTTTAATAATTATTATTATATTCTGGATAACAAGTCTATTGTAACTACTCGACAGGATTTTGAATTCAAATTCCAAGTTGGTTTTGAATTTGATTTTAGCCTACCGCAACCCCAATTGTTGACAGTTGATATTGAATATTGAGTATTGAGTCATCATCATTAATTGTTATCAGTTGTGTGTTTTGTACACATGTGTACAGCTTTATTTGGAATTTGCAAGTGAATAACAAATCGCGAGCCTACAGTCAAGAGTCAACATTCATGAATAAATAAATAGATAGATAATCAAGGGAAAAAACAGTGACATTGAAAATTGTGTGTTGTTTTGTTGTTTGAGTTGTCAACTGTCAATTGTCAATTGTCAATACAACTAAAACAAGTAAAATATCTCCTCTTCTTCACGGAACCAGTAACATTGAAATTGAATTGGAGGAGAAAAACAGGAAAAGAGGAAAACGCAAAAGAAAAAAGTACGGGAACGAGAAGGACGGACGACAAGGAAAAAGCAAGAGAGTGAAAACCTTTACTTTGGATTTTATCGGATTTTTGCCGGCACGTGCTACTCATTCAATTCAGTTCCAGAAGCAGTGGAAGTAACAGTAACAGTAACAGCAACTGAAGCAGTGGAAGCAGCAGGAGCATTGTATTATTATTATCATCACCGCTAGGCTCAAGTGTACCTACTACATACTACATACATATTGTATATTATATTATACATTGTGGAATTCAAGTTGAACCTTTCTCTTCCTCTTTCTTGTCCTCTCACTTTAACACATACTACATACAAACTACAAACAGAAATATAATATAATATAATACACAGTTATACATAATCAAGATCAACTGTACATAAATAAATTGTCCAGACTCTAAACTCCAAACAGAAGTAATAACAATAATAATTACCATCGGATTATCGTGTGATTGTTTTATCAGCAGCTGATCTCTGTGAACTGCGCTCAACTGTGAGTCATAAAAAATTAATCTGTGGCTTTTTATTTAATGTACATAATACTGTGAGTTAATAAAAAGATTCAAGAAACTACTACTAGTATTTTACATTAACCCTCAAAACTCAAAACCTCAGAACCTCACTTACAAAATAAAAGAGTTGACAGTGCTCACTCCTTTTGGATTTTCATGTTGACAAGTGGTGGGAAATTGACATAATAAATACAAAAATACATTGAACATTATACAAGATACACCGGAAGTACTATCTATCTTTGAACAGTTGACAGTGTATATAGTTGATTGATATTAAATATTAGTATACTAATAATAATAATATTTAAAAATATTTACAAGTGCAAAACGTTGGACGTGGAAAAGTTAATACGGAAATATCAGTAATCAAATTTACTCTTGCCATTTAATTATTTATAAATTACACATGATAATTGTTACAGTTTATACATTCATACATAAATAAAAACGCACACACATAGATCATAGTATTTTATCTTATCTACCTCTCTAGTGATAAAAATACAACTTGTTATTGTTATTGTTATACATACTTGTACATTGTAAATTGTAAATTGTGCATTGTGAATTGTACCTAACTATTAACTATTTATCTATCTATCTACGAGAATTCGAATTGAAGGGAAACGGAAGTTAATTTTAAAGTAGTGACAAAACCATTCAAAATTCAAAAGTAATACGTAATCTCACTAGTTGGTGTCTATTATTGATTATTGATTATTGCTAATTTCTACATATCCATATCGATATCCACTATCTATCTTTCACAAGATTCATCTCTAATCTCAATATTCGGAATTCGGAATACAACTCTACTTGTGATATTAATGGTACTGACTATTCATTATTCATTATAAGAGGACCAAGGTGAAAAATAACACTAAAAAAACTAACGCAAGTTAAATATAAATAAAAGCAAAGGAAAGGGAGTGCAATACTTTTGGAATACTGGAATATTGCAAGTGAAACGGAACTGTTGCCATACAAAATACAAAATACAAACTACGAAATACAGACGTGAGCTAACCAGAGGTAATTCAACTCATTTTTTTTCTCAATCGCACTCGCACTCTGCTCTTTCTTTCACTCATAGTCAGTTGTATGTGTGTGTGGTGTGGTGCGTTCTGCCTGCGTACTTACTACTTACGCACATACACACGCATCCAGTTTCAACGCTGTACATATGGTCTGCGGTACATGATACATGACATGGGAGAAAGAGGATGCATGCATTTATTATTCGTATTATCTACATTTTACAATCTACATACGCCTATCTATCTCTCAAGCATCATGTACCATAGTATAATAATAGTATGCATCATATAAAATATTATAATAATTTAATAACATGCAGCTTGATCGTTGATCAAGTTCATAGTCAGTTTTAAATGACGATCAACTGAAATATGAACTCGGGAGCCTGTACTAGTATAATGTACAACACGTTCAAATTCAACTTGAAGCTCGAGACTCGAGACTGGAATCGAAATCGTGTAATTTGAAACGTTACTCAAAACTCAAAACTCATAACCAATTTTAAAAGTTTACGTCTATGAATTTTATACCGAAACGTTATCGTCGTTATCATTGTCAACCTCTCTCTCTCTCTGTCAACGAATGCCATATTAAAATGGTACGTTTGAGGATTTGATGATTTGACATGAGACGAAAACAATATCATCATTTTGTTTATGACACTACTTTTTCCGCGGAAATGTATGTCCAATGCTCATGTCTAATGTCTAATGTCCCATTCAGATTAATATGATAGGTGATAGGAAATCAGAAAAAAACCACTCAGATACTTGACTGAACTTGACTTGACTTGACTCTTGACTTTGACTGGATTGCTACACAATACACAAACTCGTCAATACCAATACCAATACCAATTGTACATATGTATTTGACATTACTTGTAGATTCTAGATTGTAGACGACACAACAGACGACCAAAAAATGGATAAACAATCAATTTTATTTTGTTTTTTCCTAGAACCTACAACGTTTTGTGGTTTGTCCATTTTTACAGATTATATTTAGTTATTTAATATTATTTAACATTTAAAAGTTCATCAAACTTTACATCAGATTGAAATATTGAAATGACGAAGCTAAACTAAAATAAACTGACTAACATGAAATTTCCCTGCTTCTTTCCCTATTTTTCCTGATGTGCATATATAATATAAATATATACATAGATCATAGATGAATGTCACTGCCACCATCATCACAATTCACAATATAATACGCAATACTTGTAGTGATTATTGATATTAGCCTTTTTGTTTACTTTGCACGTGCAACGTGTAGTCAGTAGTCAGTAGTCAGTATCATGCATTATACATTATAGATTCCGGATTAAACATGTACGTCAGATTTGGTACTTCATACTAAAAATTCCAATGAATTTGCACTGCATATAAAATACAAAACACAAAACAACATGAGAACAAGAACACGAGTACAATAAGCTGGAAGTATCCGTCATCAGATTCTATTTAGTTTCTAGTTTCTACTTTGTACATACCATTTAGCCTGTACTGTTTACATACAACAATAAAATTCTATATAAACTTGATCCTGGAACCATGTTCCTGTAATAAACAATATCAATCATATCGCTGTAATCACTGTAATAAGACACTCTTGTAACAATAATCATACTCATAATTATAATGATAACAAATGACGAGTGACAATTGACAATTGACAAATTACGTTACACATTCGTCTCAAGATTTCACATTCCACATCCATCCATACATTTACATACATACGCGACTGGACTTTTTTCAATGCTAAATGCTAACGGACAGCGGTTATCATCTTTTAAATTTGATAGCATTAGATATTCAATATTCAAATAAATAAATACAGCAAGACGAGGACAAACAGGGAAAACCAAAATCAAATGCAAAAAATAACTGCGGCAAATTAATGCCACTAGTATTGATTTTAGGATGGAAAATGATATCAATATCAATGTGGATAAGCCCAAGAGACCAGAGACTACAAACCAGAGACTGTCTTGACTCTTGACTACTTGAGTAGAACTAGCATAACAAAGTGGCAGGAAAAAACAGGACAAAAAATATAAAAGATGAGCTATTTGCTATTTATTTTTGTACTTAGTAGATATTTTCAAGCCGCCAACGACAACGACAAAGAAAACTACAGAAATGTAGATGATTAAGGATAAGACTGAATGCTGAATTTTTCTACTCCATTTTCAATTTATCCTCCTAAAATATATGCACATACTAAATACACACATTTTTCTACGTACGTAGAAGGTAGAGCGAAGGAGGAATGAGTGGGTATTTGGAGCTTGTGGAATTATTTCACTGTTCAAATTTGTAGTCGTCATCGTCATTCTCCTGTATCCTGTACAAACAAGAGTGGATTGTGGACTGAATTGGATTGGGTTGGATTGGATTGCAATATGCATACAATATGCAATCTGCAGCATGCATATTTCCATTCGGATGTTCAGTAGTCGGTAGTACTCATTACACAACTAATGTGTTCATATGAACAGGGCACGGATGAAAAATGCGGTGTAAGTACATCCACATTCACAACTGGCTAGCTCCAAATTAAAACGGCCACAAAATGCGCACAAAAAATTGCAAAATCACATGGTTACCACTTGAGTAAAT
>JAQGBH010006422.1:0-12529 GCA_034698265.1 Sminthurinus aureus | reverse complement strand
GAAGACCGATAGCCTTGTCGTATTTCTCGTCTCGAAACCCGAGCAACAATCGAACCCCGAAATTATCTGCTCTAATTGTAACCAAACGACAAACGACCAAGTGTTACTATTCGATTATATAACACATACAACATAAACATCGAAAATCAATCACTCTTACCAACAGTTTGAAAAAATTTTAATAATAGGGAATAGGGAACAAGGGATAACGAAATTGGCGGTGGGCATTTGATGCATGAGCTCTTATTTTTTGCCAGGTAAAACAAATTTACTTTATTTACAAGTATTTTAAGTAACAAATCATTAAAAATTTCTAAGTTGAAACACAACATGTACATAATACATAAGACAAGTTTTCAACCACCCATTCAGCATCTTGCAGTTTACGAGAAATTCGACGCGCAAATTTCCCTGGATGTTATTACATGTTAAATTTAAACTTCATAGAAAATTTTTCAAATACTTCCGGTCCACCTATTACTTTATAATTTTCGGGGTAGATTGTTTTTGGCCTTGACTATTCGAGTATGTAAAAAAAGTGCAATAGGCTGAATGAAAGGCTTTCTTATTCTCTTGTTCATATACATAATATATACATTCACATTTGCAACTAAATAGTTCCTACATTTTGCTTTTTCTTGTTTGACTCTGGTAAAACTTGGCACTACATGTTCACTCTATATTCTATATCAATAAACGAACTTATAATGTAAGAACATTTGAGCCATTGCATATGAATTATGGTCCGTTTGGATTTTATAATTTAAACCTAGCGGCAATTCTGGAACTAAATTTTAGATGATGTAGCTATACATGTTTTTTTCGATCGCAGCGCACAAATTATAAAATCCAAACGGACCATAATTCATATGCGACGGCTCATTTTATGTACACGACATCAAAATAACAGGTACACATAATATAATCTGAGTTGTTTGCAGGTCTTTCATCTTACACGTAGGGCTATCTTCTTGTTTTATATTTTTAGCTTTCACACATGTATAACAGCAACTCCACATAGAGAAAAACATATTTTATGTCTATATTTAAATCTACAACCTTTGTTTTACAGAGAAGATTGTACGTTGTGCTCTGTATACGTTTAACATACCGGCAATGTAATTCAGTTATGGTAAATGCCCAAAATGTTACTGTCTTGCATACTACTTCACTAATTGACAAGCTGTGAAGAATTTAAGTTTGAAAAAAGGTTTTAACATGTTTTTAAAAGTACACTTAATTGAATGTGACATTACATGAGTTTTTCGTCTGTGATGGTCAACAACCAACAACATTCATTGTTTTCATCTACATTTTACATTGTAGTCAAAACTATTCAAGAAAACAGAGAGCAAACAATAAGCAATGACAGAAGCACACTGCGATTGCTCTATCACCGAAAATATTCCTTCGAAAAATCATACCAATTATAAATTTGGTTAATATTTTGTGATCTTTGATGTGCTTAACTAGTTAAATTTTTGTCGATTTTTGAAGCACTCATAACGATTAAAATTTACATTGAACTGGACCATCGTTGTGGACGATACAGATTCCAGATTCGAGCAGGTATTGAGAATATTCCTGGACTTATGTTCACTGCATGATACATATGTATGGCAGTTTTTATGGAATACATAAATACAAAATGTAGGCTATTACAGAGAACTGACAAAGGGAAATATAGAATTATGCACGAGCGTACGAGGGATTAAATATATACATATGAGTATGGCCTTGCAATTTATCTTGCAAACATACCATTCAAGCTATACATAAATTACATGCATGCAGAGAAAGAAGAAACATTCTCTCTGGCGTATCATGTATACCTATATACATAGCACGAATTTTGTACTTACGTGCTTCGTACGAAGTATTTAGTATGCATCAAAGTACTTAATACTTATGCTTGTTAGGTGTTAGTTACATGTAAAAATTATTATGTAGTATACACGAATGTATTTATACTGATTGAGATGCTCCAGCAGATTTTATGCTTACCCTATAGTATTGTATATTCTTTACATAAATACACATAATATTATACGCCGCGTTGCATTCTTTTCAATGTCAGCCAACAGTAATATAAAACTAACGATGGTATAGTAAAGTATGCTATATATCGCAAACATGGACTATACTGTAATTGACTGCATGTATGTAATGACTAGAGGTTTATTATTATACCTTCATATTAAACTTCAGTGATTGCATATTGGAGGATCTGATATGTCCATTTATCGTATTTTAGATAGCATTTTTATAAATTAAATATAAATTAAAAGTTTCGAGACATGGAGAAATTGAACTTCAATTTTTTTGACGTTTTTATTCTAAATTGTGCTTGCTTACCATTTAAAATGCCCAAAATATGCTTAAGAATTAAGAAAACCAATAACGTCAAAACTCCAGTGCGTTTTTTATACCTGAAGCGTGCATATTCATTTTGAGCAAAACAAGGTATACAGTATATACACATTGTACAATAAATGTGGTCTGTACTGTATGATTGTCGTTTGAATACACATACATAAGTACAATCCGTAATAAAGATAAGTTAAAAGCAAGTTTCTTGTATGATATACATTTCCATCTTATATCACAGAGTACAACTGTTATGTATGGCTAAGAAAATGGTGGTCTCCATTTAATGTGGTTTCAAGTGCACTACGTTTTAATATAGTAAGAAATGTGCATGTACTGGACTATATACACAATTTATGTACATATTTAAGAAGTAGTAACATGCCATTAATTTACAATGGAAGTGTCTACCTGCAAGTTATTGTAGGATATTGCACAAGGTAGTAGTAAATAGTAAAGTATATACAATATTATACATAATATGAATAGAGAAACAGAAACACACATCCGTTGACTTGGTATTTCATTGACAATGAAATGCTTTGGAAAATCCAGATGTATGTAAAACTGAGTCATAGTAAAAGAAAGTGGTTATTGTATTGAAACTAAAAAATAATAATTGACCAAACTTCAATACATTTCAAGGAATCTTTGAACTTTGACCCATGTGGATCAAAGTAGAACTACATGTACCGGCTGGTATTCAGTGACAAGTAGTTATTAGTTCATACACTCCAATTGTTTAATTTGCATAATTTAAACTTTATACATAGAACTTTGTAAACCATTCTTTTTACTAGATGCATGATGGATACACAAGTTGTAGGGGATTACGCAAAGTTTGTTGAATATGAAGTATAGAATTTTTCCTAATGATTTATGTTTTTTGTGTGGACATTTTGAAATTTTTTTTAATTATTTAATATTTAATTAAGGGAGTAAAGTTTTACATTCTGATAAGTAGCAGATAATAATTATTAAAGAATTATTCCAAAGAAAAACAAGCATAATATTTAATCAAATTTTTTTTATTGCCTTTGAATTGCTTTATGAAATTAGAAAGGTATAATATACATCATGTCTAAAATCATTTCATAAATTAATTTGCAAGTTATCAAATGAGTATGAGTACGGTCAAAAGGTGTAACAAAGCAATAGTATAGTGCACAATGGTTGTATTACACTGTATTTTGTACAAATGTATGCATAAAATATATATGAGGAAGGTCCGATCCATTTGTAATCCATACGTATTATCAAAAACAAATGTTTGACATGTATATTATAATACTGTGAGGAGAAAGTACTAGCATGAGAAATGCTCAATTTTCTCGTTTTAGTTTTATTTTGCAGTTCTACGCGTGATATGAATAGCAGTGGTTGGTAAACTACTCTACATTCTGTAATGTATACTCTACATTCTGTAATGTACTTGCAAAGCAGGAAAGAAATCTCTCCAAAAAAAATCAATACTCCCATGTTGCCGCACTGAATGCAAGTTAGCAAACGAAGTCACTGCCAATGTTATAGTCTCCATTGCCAATGTTAAGGTTTCTGGCTCGAATTGTCGTACACATGGGTACATAAGTACAACCTAGGAAGAATCTATAATCTTGGCACAGAGAACAAACTACATTTGATAGCCAGGAAATGTGAAAGGCTACGTGTATTATATATTATATCAATATAATATGTATATGTATTACGTGCAGCAGAAATTCGATTTACACAAAATAAGCAGATAATAAAAATCAATAACCGTAGACAAAAATGATATTAGCACCACGGTTAATGCAAAATTTGAATAAAAAATTATTACACTGAAAATACTTGTCGGTGAATAAAATATTCAAATAAAAAATAAAACTTTAAAACAAGAAGAAGAAAGAAGGTAGTGTACTCAGCTAAATGGAATTCGAAACAGTTTTATATTATATATAATATAATATGTTCTTAAATCTTAAATACTAAGTACAAATGTTCTATTTTAGGCTTGTATGAACGCCAAGCCAAAGTTATCCCAATTGAATTCAAAAAGATTTTTATATCTAGCAAGTCTTTGAATGATGAGGGTTGAAACTAAGATGGCTGCTAGTGAAAGCGTGAATAGAAAATTGATCAGGTTTCAAGTATTTCAAATTTCTTCAGGTAGTATAAATGAAAATTTTTTGTAAATTTTTCAAAATTTTGTATACTTTGAAACTACGAGGAAGAAAACTTTGACTTTAAAAAAAAACAAACATGAAAAATTATTAGTATGAAAGCCATGTTATGAAATGGGAAATGTGAAAATCCTTTTAAAACTTGTCTGTTCTATATTTTATCCTTTATGGAAATTATATTGTTTTTGAACAAAACACAAACTGCGTCTACACGTTCATTAAACTTCATATGGAAAATTTCAAATCGAAAATGCACGCGATCATGAATTCTTATTCAGACAACTACTACATGTAAAAAGTTGAAATGTTCATAATATAAAGTCATTTACTTCACTCACAAAAGATATTCTAATAATGTTGTACCTACTACCTTCTAATACGGGTAATAAATAAATAGTAATTTCGCCGGCAATTAGCTAATGCAGTTACATTAAAACTACGTACAACACTGTGTATATTGTAAAATGTTATAAAACCAAGTGTATTTACCCTCCTAGGCTATCTCTATACACTATACTCGCTACTCACATTTCTTGCATTTCCCTCGATGCTCAGCATAATATAAAAATTTACACGTAAGGTGTATATGAATGAAACTGACTTTCTGAGATAAGAAAAAGTAATACGTGCATCCAAGTATAGATATTGCATTTCAATCCCTGCTGTGCAGTATCTTGGTTTTTAAAATTATTTTTCTAAAACAATTATTATTGTCTTATCAAGCATTTGGGTCTCTGGTATATAAGTATGCATAAATATGTAAACAATACCAACTCTTTATATGTACATATTTATTCATCTTGAGTTCCATGCAGACAGAGGGACATCTATTCTATCTACATTGACTTGCAAACTTGGTATGAGATAAATTAATGTTTGAGAACAACATTTAATAAGTATAATGTGTACTGTGTTATTATTCGTAAAGAAAATTGGTACATTTTTTTTGAAGTCAATTTGTTGACTTGAAAAAGTCACTTTGTATAAAATGCACTATATTGTATAAACCTATATAGTAGGCTACCCATTACCTTAATTCGTGTATATAGAGACCAGAAAAATTGTCATTGTTAATTTGTTTAAAATAGAAACTCTTTGTACACAAATCAACACTAACATGTTATACACAGCATTTTTATCGGTCTCTGCTTGTATTACTATTTTATGCATACAAATATACCAAATCTATCAAATATGACGAAATTTTACACGTTATACGTTATTCGTATCAGTATTCAATTAAAAGTAATAATACAGAAATATTTCGATTTTACAACACGGATTTATTGATAAGCAACAGCAAAATATCTATTTCTCGTATCGAGATAATATATCGTAGATGTTTCAAATTCTATTGAAATTGTACATGAAGTGGTACGTAATATCCTAGTCCAAATTATAAAACACATGTTTCATATTAAAACCATGGATCAGAAATTTTTTAAAAACTTAGTCGATGTACTCATTTCTTCTTCCTCAAAGTTTTCGATTCTCAGTAGAGCAACTAACAATATGCGCCGCATCTCGTGTGGTGCATTGTACTTAACAGTAAATAATAGGCACTACATACATACATCGGACATGTGATTTTTTTATAATTTTTAATCAAGAGTTTTGTAACTTTCCACAATTTCAAGTAAAGACTAAAAGCATGTTGTCCTTAGTTTTCTTTAAGTTGACATAATTTTGAACATCCTTCAACAGAATATATTTATTGAAGCCATGAAAATTAGATTTTCAAGAAATAAATTATTTTATTTCTTTTTTGTACGAAATTTGGCTATTTTTATTGCACTGACTTTGCCCTACATAAATGTAACTAAAGTATAACTAAAAAGCTTCAACAAAAAAATACTGAAACATCTTATAGATCAGTTTTCAGTGTATAGAGAATATAGAATTCGATTATTGATTATATTTCTCTGTTCAAGTGTTTTGATTGAATCGATTTTTGATTCATAAAAAAGCAAAGTATATTCTCCAAACGTACAATAGTTAGCATACCATAATAGTACCATACCAGTGTGATGAGTTTGTGCATTGTGCTTTTGCTTTTAAGTTTTACTGTAACGGTTGCTATGGAAAACATCACAAAAAATGTACAATAAAACTTAAAAGCAAAAGCACAATGCAAAAATTGTCATACTAGTATGGTACTAATATAAATAGAGATCAACGTACGATTTTAATAAAATGACACGGCGTACAGGTATAATTGAATTACATCATTTTAAGACGCCAGTAGTTGTGAGATATGAGCTTAAAGTTTTAGTTGAAGAAGAGAAAATTCATGCTAATATGTTCTTGAACATTGTTTGTTACAAAATTTAGAAAAGCTTACCACCAAAAACATGCATGTTTTCGTTGATATATTATGAAAGTAAATGCACTAGCTATACTAATCAATATGCAGCGAAAGCAAAATTGAAATAAGATAAAAGTTTCTCTCTGCCTTATAGAAGCTTAAAAAAAATCAATTTTTGCATGTTTCATATGAGCACTTACAGTCCAGGAGTCCATAGTAGAAAACCGGTAGAAGTTAGAAAAAATTCTCAGTATCCAAAAAACAGAAAGAAGTATATGGGTGATCCTTGAGTCTTTGTGAATGCGATGAGTAATAATGAATTGGTAATCAGTTCTATAAATGAAGAAGTTTTGGACTATTTTTCTTGCATTCTTCTTGTTGCTGTTGTTTCTTCTTTTTCGTATTTCGATTGATTTACTCAAAGAAGTATTTCAAATCATGTTTTGATTCTGCTTTTTAAAGAATTAAAGTTGATGTTATATATTTTTGGTTTAATGTATTCACTGATGGACTGTTTCTTTATATATGGCTTCAATATTTTTGTTTTTGCTATTCAAATGTACATATATATGTATAATATTATATATATATATATTTAGTGCCTTGTATAAATTAAGAACTAATAAAGTTTCTATGTATATATATAAAATATGTGAAACTCTGTGTACACATATAAATATTTCGTTTATAATGATAACAATTATTTTTTTAGCATCTGTATAACAATACATATATTATGGATTATATTCTATCTACTATCTACTATCTATAAATATTTTCAAGTATGTGTTGTATCCGCTCGTTCTGACTATGTTCTAGTTTTATATATTTAAATTTATATAGTTATTTCGGAAACGACTCAATTTTTCAAGTATTTCAAAATGTAAATGTTTAAATTATAACGACATTGGTTATGGTTTATTCAATACATATTCAGTCGAACAAATTTCTTCTCTCTCGTTATGGTTTTGACGATGTTGCACGAATATATCACAGAATTATTTGATAAACATCAAAGCACCTCATCATTACAGTCACCTTTTTTTCAAAAATTAAAAATTGGTATTGACAAACGCATTTACTTTTGCCTTTTGTCATTTCCTATTATCTTCTAGAATTTTGGATAAACACAACATACACAACATGTATTTGTGGAAACAACTAAAAGTAAATATTTCAAGTGTATGTATGAATGAATTTTAGTTGTGTAAATACCGGGATTTGATTCCTTATTTTCCAGCAAAGTAGATTGATTTATTTGCGGGTTTATAGGAGTAGAAATAAATTCTTTAATTTCCTACATAGTTTTTTCTAAAGCACCTTCGTATATAATAATATATTATAGTTTATGTAACATTTCACTTCAAACTTTCTCTTTTTTGTTGGATACTTATTGTGTTTTAGTGGTGATCTTTGTTTCATGTAGTATTTTGCTTCAACTTTGGTGATGTCCGAGATTTGTTTTTATACAATTTAAACAATAATGTGATAATTTTTATGTGAAAACTTTTTATTCCTAAGCATATTTTTAAGTTTACTTAGACTATGCTCTATCTCCTTGTACTTTGTATTTGTGTCAGATTTCTAGGGTGAATAGTGAATACAGCTAAGGGTTTAAATGTGTTTAATTAATCTTCCTTTCACATATACACATTTAGATAAAAATTTATTTATTTATTATTTTGCACCTTTAACACCAGTAAAGCACATAGTGGCAGAATTGATTGACTTAATTATATTTATTGACAGGCCACTTTTTATTTAGAGACTCGTAAAGTTTTTTGCTTTCACCGTCGAAATAATTGAGACTGTTTTTCTCTTTGTTATGCCTATGTTATTATTGTTAATTCTTCTGTAACAGTGTATACAGTATTGTATGTATAACTTTGACATTCGTATAATATATATACAATCGTAAAAGAAAATTTGAAGGCAAGTTTCGATGTTTTCTTATAAAAAAAATACAAATTGTATGTACAAACTACGGGGATTTCGAATTCTCCTTTCACTTCTGTACTTATGGACTTTCTCTTCTCAGTTCTCCATGACTCATCTCGTCTTCAATGAAAATTGGTGTAACTTGGAAATTTTCTGTACACGTAAATTAAATACAAATCAACAATCAATAATTGATGGCGTTTAGGTTAGAATTATTGAAGCAAAGAATAAGTATGTATTTCGTATAATACTCATTGTGGGAATGATAAATCCGTAGTAATTATAATTGTTCTTTAACTTTGACAATCTACAGTTCTATAGTTCAAGACTGGTGGAAGATGATAAAGGGCCAAATAAAAGTTGTACATCTTTCAGTAGTGTTAGGTGGAATATTTATGTTGTATATTGCAGACGAAGATGAAGAGAACCAAGAAGGTCGATCGGAGAAAGGCAATAATGTATTGTGTACTGAAATATTTCCCTACTAACAAAGAAACGGAGTGTTGAGGAGCTATACAGGAGTGGCAGTGCCAAGAGGCAGTATAAAAATGTTTCTATATGATAAACTGAAATCGACGAAAACCAACAAGAGTTGTTGTAGCTGTGCACAGCAAATTTTCTCCAAGAGGTTTTCAGCTGCTACTGCTGTTGCTTCGGTCGGTCTCGTTGCAAAAAATCTTTTCCAGGATATATATTGCAATAGTGGTTTGAGTGTAATAATATACCGTATAATATACAATCAACGGTGTATCGTACATAGAGGAAAGGATGTCCTAATATTTCGTGCATATATTATTATATTTATATGATTATGTAAATATATATATATATATTAGAACGGATGTCTAATGTCTACCTTATGGTAAACAGAGTCTATCTTTTATGGTGTATTACATATTACTGTTATTATTATTGAGATGGTAAGGGCGCCAGACCAGACTGGAGAATGGACTTGTAAAGGTACAAGAAAGCTACGGATAGTTCCTTCTGTATAATAGTTCCTTCTCTTTCTCTTATTTTGAATTATGTTTGTATTTATCTCTCAGTTTGACAGTAAATATATTTTGCACATTGTTTTACTCAACGTTCGTATAAAAACACGAATTTAGTCTAATTGTCCTCTTTAACGTCATAAAAATGCCTTTTAAAAAAAGGTTTGTCACTGACAGAGGTATCATATGAATGGCTGTAGTTGAGTAGCTCCCCCATGTATCAGATGCTTGTTGTTGGTTAACTATTGTCAATCGATTTTTACTATCGACTAAAACTTTTCCGGATATATTTCACTCATTAGCACTGTTTTACCTAATATATTTATATACTGATTTGGTTGGTTGATGGTTATTACGTTGGTAGTACGTGCTTGGTGCTTGGATATAACATATGTATAACAGTATGTGGATGTGGTAAATAATTTGGATATTTGGTATTCACCAATATTCAATGTACGGTGTTTTGAGGAATTTATCACGGACGTATTATTACTTATTGTAGTTTTATTAACTGACGCTTTCTCCCATAAAAAGAGTGGTGTGCATATTATTATGTTGAAGGAAAAATATTTTCTTCTAGTAATATTAAAAGACCTTGTTCAATCGGTCTAGTTGTTGTGCATTAATTCCATGGTTTCTGTGCAACCATCAGAGAAATGTATGGTAAAATGGATGGAGTTGTAATGTTTCAAAAACAAAGAAAACCAAAAGAAGATTTAGTTTTGAAATGTTGTTTTAGAAAATCTTGAGTTTGGCGTAAAAAACCGATGGCATGGAGTTTCGGATTTAGCAACAAAAGTGCGTTTATAATTACAACAAAATCATAAAAAATACTCCCAAGGAATTTCGTAAATGTTTAACGTTGCACCATTTGTCCCTTACATGCAAACAGAAAAATTCATCACTTTGCTACAGAGCATGTTTAAGTAGATAAGAATTGGTAATAACCACACTGGCGATTAAATGTAGAGAGATGATTGACAGGGAAGAGTATAGTTAGATTTTGGTTTCGCACTTGTCTCATTGAAAATTTGGAATCGATATGTCCAAATTTAAAGAACAACAAAGGTTTCTTGTATAAACCCTTCAAAGACTAATACATCAGCTTTATTTTGAAATTATGTTGTGTTATGTTTAGTTTGTTGTTGTTCCTGTTGGTATTTCCGTTGTAATTTTCTCGTATATGCGAGAAATATAAATATAAATGTAAATTTACCGGTTCATATCTTACTTTATCCAAGTTGTTGACGCATCGAAATCGCACTTGTACAAGTAATTATTGCTAAATGTTTAAGGAATCCCTCATGTCTTGTGAACATTCACTTGTTTCCATGTATGCTTGAATAGCAAATTTATCCGTATTTGTTCTTGGTATTAGTATTTCCATGTATATTTTGTTTTAAATATCTACAATGTTGTATGTACACAAACACAAACTCATTTTGAAATCAAAGAAAAACTACGTTTTATTTTGTTCATCACTTATACTTAGTGTTCTGTGTAAATAATTTTCCACACTCCACATATTGTATTTAAAAAAAATTTTTATAGAAAAACTACAAAGTAAAAAATAACTGATCTTCAAGATGTGTCTCGTTTAGTTCTGATTTTTTGTAAGCAATGTTTTATTAATTTCTAATCAGTTTCTAAATACCAGCATTCTCACACAGGATAATTACACGACAGTCAGTTACTGAGTTAAAACTGAGTTGAAAACAAATTCCAAGTCTGGCAAGTCCACTAAATGTATGGTAATATTGTAATGTACTTTTATTTTTGTGTTTTTTTTTAACTTCTGCTGCCGCTTACACACTACCACTAGTATAAAATGTGATGGGATGATAAATAACCAAAAATGATATCTTGATATTTGGAAAACAAAATAAACTCTTTTTCTTTCTCTACTCACTGATGCTGTTCCTAGTTGCTATTTTGCCGTCTCCTCCTCCTTCTATTCAACTTAGTCTAACAACGTACACGCTTACACACACATCAACACCAACAGTTAAAATTTTGTACTGAATACACAGAGAGGGAAAGATTATTATTTATTATTATATAGTTAATGATGAAAAAGATTTGTTCTCCCTCTATTACAAGTACTTCTTCATCGTCTTTTACTGTCGTCGGCTAAACGACGTTTCAAGTTAACTGCAGCAGCAGAAACAGAACAGCAGTGAGATTCGAAATTCAAATTTGTAATTTGTGTGTATTTACACTGTACGATATTGGTTGGCTCATGTGAGCATAAATACTAAATACATACATACCCGATACATGCATATATGTATGTTTAGAAGCGTGTGCTTATTGTGTGAATATATATTATACAACGTGTAATACGAGGAACATATTTTATGAACCGAAGGAGATACTACTACATTCAAAGTGTACCAGAGTGAGAGTGTACTACATTTTAGCAAATAATTGTCGTGCACAGTGTAGTTGAAATGTTTACTGGAATACACAGACATCACATCTGTATATAATATATAATATATTGTACATATACACATTTAATGTATATTACAGCTGTACATAATGTGATGTAATAGTAGTATAAAAAAGTCGACTGTGATGGTAATTTTCGAAGCTTGTTGTAAGTTGTAAGTACGTCAGTAAAGAGAAGAAGACGATGATGAGGATGATGGAGAAGAAGATACACAACTTGAAGTAGTTTTAGCAGTAGGGTAATTCTTTTTCAACACGGCCACTGAAATATTTCGATGTCACGAATTTTTTTCAAAATCACATAGTTCATGGTC
>JAQGBH010006421.1:0-12531 GCA_034698265.1 Sminthurinus aureus | reverse complement strand
TTGTGAGGACAGACAGACGGACAGACAGACGGACGGATCCGTCCAGCGTAGTAGGGCAGCTTGCGCTACCCTAAAAATGGCGATATTTACAATTAGGAATTTTGAGTACAACTGTACAAGTAGCAACACAGCACATGTAGTAGCAACACGGGAATGTATTTTATTATTCATAATTTTATTCATTAAATTTAAAGCATTAAATATTCTTATGTTTACAAACAGGATATAATTTTATTTATAGTTGAAAATCAAATTTTTAGAATTAGACACAGAGAAAAATCTTAAAGGAAATAACGAGAATTCAAAATGCAAAATCTGACATCAAGCACTGATTGTTTCCTTATTTCATCTCATGAATTAGGGATGCATCGCTTCATACAAATCAAAGACAATTTGCGGATATTCCTTTTTCATCCGTCCATAGGACTCTGTGTTTTTCAAGTCCTTGAAATTCCTAAAATACACAAAAACAGAACCAAAAACAACACAATGAATTTTTGCTCACAGTAAAAAAAGAAGAATAACATGTTCATTATATGTAAACAACAAAATTTTATATTTTGAAAACAACGGAAGCCAAAAAATGGCTCACAAAATGTGTTTGAGTTGTTCTTTACTTGTTTATAAAAGGAATGACTTTGGGCTTGAGCTCAGTTGGACTGTGAAGATGAGCCAAAACTAGAATGTCCAATGCATTTTCAACATTTAGATTCTTCAGTAGAATCCGTTCACATTTTCCTTTGAGACTGAGCGTTTGATATTTATCACTAATTTTCAGCAATTCCGCAGCATTCTCCTCCAGACACAATGTTTTTCCAGTGTAAATAAATTCCAAAAATCCGTGGATAATCTCATCAGAAAACTCCTCAATCTTGACCACAGCATTTGATTTGGATTCCTCCATCTCAGAATTGAACATGGCAAAAAACACAGGACTTTGAGCTGTCAAATCCAATCAAATGAATTGATTAAAAAAAATATAATAATAATCAGTTGTTTTTAGCATTGTTTAAAATAAATATGAAGAAATTGTTATTTGTTTGTGCAATTACCTGCCAAAAGGATTTTTGATGCTGGGAATCGACCACTTTCACTGGTCAAAATCACATCCGCAAAATTTGCATTGACCAGAAAAGATTTAAATTGTTCAAAGAAACCACTGAGTTCATTTTGATGTTGTTCTGCCGGTTGGGATGTTGTTAGATCACAAATGAGTGATCTGGGACGACTTGTTAAAACTTGAACATAAAACCAGAGAGAACCCTCAACCAACCATCCATTTGTAGGATCTGACAGACCCGAAATCGAAAATTTTTCCGCGAACACGCCGTCTCGTTTTGGAAAAAATGTTTCTTGTTGACTTCTTCCTGCATAACGTAAAATCACCATGTTCATTAATCCGGTGGTTGAATAAAGTTTTATACTTTATAATAATAATGCAATTTTTTTGGCGTTGTTTTATAATAAATATCAAATACACTGAAAATGAAAGTCAAAAGTGATTGTTTAAAGCATGAGGTTTTTAAATCAACGTATATTATTTTACCAGCCCATTCGATTTTTTTTTCTTGATCTAAAATACAAATTTGAAATGAAGTTTTAATCTCGTGTGCGGGTTCAGAAGTGACAAGCTGTAAAGTGACTTTGGCTAATTGAGGTGTATGATGAGCAAATTGAATTCTCCTGTGGGTAACAAAT
The DNA here is from genome assembly GCA_034698265.1 of Sminthurinus aureus. Classification (NCBI taxonomy): domain Eukaryota; kingdom Metazoa; phylum Arthropoda; class Collembola; order Symphypleona; family Katiannidae; genus Sminthurinus; species Sminthurinus aureus. The sequence goes on along the minus strand of JAQGBH010006421.1, from coordinate 10,833 downwards.
GTGTTTCAAATTATTTTACACATGCACATTTTTACTAATTCTAAAATAAAATGATGAGAGTGGCATTCATGACATAAAATCTTGGAGGTCTCAAATATTTTATATCATACCATTGATCTCCACCATTTGGGTCCAAGAAAATAGGTGAAGTTAGTGTTGCTCCTTGTTCTTCCAACCGGTCAAAGTTTGGGATGGCAAAGATCACTTGGAAATGAGAGGCGGCCAAAGAAATACCCTCCGAATCGACATGTTCTCCCACTGTTCTCACGTTTAAAGACATAATTTTGTTTGGGTCGCGTCAATGGTCAAAGGCCAAAGATCAATGACTATTAACAAAACAACTTCAAAAATATGTACAAACTAGAAATATACAAAATTGTGCAGTACTTTCCACCCAAATCCTCACTTTTCTATCCAAACTTTACAAGTACGATAAAATATCAGAATTTTTATATAATCAGCTTTTAATGCTCCTATTTTACACAGACCGTTAGTAAAAATTAAACAAGTACAACCACTCAATATTCAAAATTCAAAACCAAATAACAATATTAATAATGAGTTGACTGGAAATCCAAAAAACAGTAGATTGATTTTCAAGCTCTCAACTTGTAAAGTAAATAAATACATAAATAGCACAAGCACAGAAATATTATTTCATATTGTGTCAAGTTGAAAAGCTGAAGTTTTTTTCCTGTCTTACGCTCTCAACTCTCAATTTTAAAGTTTCGGCTTCCTTTCCGTCACTTGTATATCATGCACAACACAATACACAATGTAAAGTTTGCATGTGTTTTGTGTTATAAACTTTGCCCTTGGGAATTTTTTTGACTCTGTAATTCTCAACAAGGATTACCAAATATCAAAGTGTCACGTCCTTCCCTTTTCTAATTCTAAATTAACGTTTTGTGATAACAGACAAAACGAAGAGGCTGGAAAAGGTAGTTCTTCATGGGGGGTCCATATACACATTTCACATTGTATTGGTAATATGTACATTGTACAATGTACAGTGTGTGTTGTATCAACATGGCGCAGTTCAAGGACAAAATAATCTCACATTTTAAACCACGAAGCTCGAGCATTAAGTATTGAGCATTCAGCATTGAACAATAAGGGCAATTTTAAACTTGTATATTTTGTTTTGTTCCAAAATGAAAACACCGCCACGATTTTTGATCTTCTTCAACTTAAAAATAAAATGAATGAACGAGTCAAAAATCATTTTTGGTTTGGGCCGGCTCTTGTTTATAGTTGCGCTTTTACCCTTTGCTTTGATTTTCCGCTAACAGATTGCAAATTCAGTTTTAAAAAACGTTGTGAGCCACAATTTTTATTCTGGGGGTCAAAAGTCAAAAGTGAGGCCATTTGGTAAGGGTTTACGTGTCAGTTGTTATGTTTTCTTGGTCGAAAATAGTATTAGCCAAAATATGGTAATCATTAATTTGTAATTGTAAGAACTTTTTAGACCCACTGGATCAACTCAGTGCAGCAGAAGCACCCGATTTCAACCAGAAGGTTGCAAAGGGCAGAGCAGAGGAGAACCGTGTACATTGTACATCCGGAGAATTCCCTCCATAAAATTGGTGTCGATTTTAATGGGTTGGACGACGGACTCTGTTTGATTCAAGAATCTCAAGCAGCCACCAAACTGAGTTTGCTCATGGCAGCTTTTATAATACGGGTAAATCCCGGACTGGAGGGACTTTTGAAAGAGGTCGAGGATATTTTTGAAACCGGCCGATTTGTAACAGTTCCATCCTTTGATAAACCAACCCACCGTTTCCGTGCCCATCATAAATTGCTTGCCTGAGTATTTTTGCACAGGATTTTGGGTGGCTTTTGGTACTTGGAAATTCAAAATTTCATTTTGGGTATGAAAATATGCGGATTTGTCACACTTGGAAATTTCCGTCTCCACGTTTACATTCGGATATCCTCGCGGTATGTCAGACTGATCTATTATACCTTTGAATATGTTCAGAGCCATATCAGTAGTATTTCGTCCCAACGCATACTTGTGATTCAAATTTTGTTCGCTAGATCACAATACATTTTTGCTAAGCAACCTTTCAATGTTGATGTCCCGCTGATAGGCAACGCTCCTGGCAGGCCTCTCGAATAGCTGCCAAGTTGACGTGATCATTAAGGATTTTGGCTGGACTTACTTCAGTGTACAACGTGTAGTTTCGATCAAAGAGGAAAAATTTGTGAATGAATTCTTTGGGGCGTGATGCTGTTATGGCTAGATAAATTTAAAATCAAATTCATACAGTTTTAATTGGCACGGAAAATTTTAAATTTCAAATAAAAGGTAAACACAATATTCTTTTCCTTTCCTGACGTTACAACTCCTGTAGTTTCTAGCGAAAGCATTAGAAACAAAATAAAATACGACATGACAGATTAAGATTGAAAAAATAAACGCTTTTTGGCGAGAAAATATGATGAAATTTTACCTTTGTACGCATTACTGATGACTACCGCCATGAGCAACACGCATTTGCAAATAGTTGTCACTGGCGCCAAACAATTTTTCCGAATTCGCGCTTCGGCAATCGGGTCATAATTTTCGACAATGATTTGAAGAGGCAGAAAGAGAGCCGTCCAGACGCTTTGACCTTCAGCTCGATACTCCAGCATGGTGAGCAAAATGGCGGACAGCATTATTGCCCCGGTTCCAAAAGCAATCCATAGAGTGGTCTGGAAAGGTCGAGTGAAGACATGAAAAGACGTCACTTCCACCACATCGTCACACGTAAAAAATTGAATTGTTTCTTCTCCGACTGGAATGAGTCCTGGCTTGATACCCAGTTCTAATGCATAACCTGCGAGGTAGTTGTCAAAGTAAAATTCAAAGAAGTTGAATCCATAGTTGTCAACATCATTAATTATTGTGATATTGGGCCATTTCCACCTCAACAAGTGTTTGAGGACGGATTTATCAGCTGTGAATTGACTTATAGTCTTTCGATCTTGTCTCCACTTTGACAATGACTTTGACCTCAAACCCAGCTCCTCGTCACTTTTTTGACCTCGGTCACGTCCATCCGCATAGACGATGAAACCGGAGTGGTCATTTACATATTTCAGTCCCCACAGTTGGCTCCGACTTTTTACCAAAAACTATAAAGGTGGATTCTTGTCGAAAACGAATTTCTCGTCGAATCATCCGCCGGACAATTTTTGGATCGGATGACCTCAACTCCTGCCGCAAAGTGAATAGTGTTGGATTATGTCCGCTCTCCAAATTTGTATTAGTCTGCCAATGGTTTGCTTGAAATTGAACAACTGATGACTGAAAACGAATAATTTTCCGGGAGTTGGTGTCCAAACCAAAGTCGGAATTTTTCTTGTAAGCTGACATTTTAGTGACTAGAAAAAGATAACTGATAACGTCATGCTCACGGTTGAAATTGGATTCGGATTCATCAGATGGCATGATTATGTTGATGAAAAATACCCGTCGCAAATTATCAGGCTCAACGTTAGTTTCAAACGCTCCAAATTTTTTTCCCAATTTAGAAATTGGTCAATTTGGGAACAAAAGAATTTGAGCAAGGCAGGGTTTGCCATAGCTCAAGTCCAAATCATCATTTGCTTGAAAGGACTTGCCGAATTTCCAACTCAATTCTATGGCCGGTACAAATCTTGGCCATTTTTCCTGATAACTCCAACCCAAAGTTCCATCATGCAAAACAATTGGCTCAGCTGTGAGGCCAACCAGAGTAATCGGCACTTTTTCTTGATACAGATCCATCGTGAAAATTGTCCAATTCTCAGCCAAATCTGAATTTGAATGAAATACGGAAAAACGTATACAGAACAACTTTAAAATACCTCCAAATGAGAATCCAAATCCGGGTATTCCAAATAATGATGAGGTGGCGGATTCTTGTAGGAGGGTGTGTACAAATATTTCATTTCAGTTTTCATTCCCATTGTCATGGCAACCGATAACAAGTCAGCAAGTAGGATAAAAAAGCACAGTAAAATATAACGGATAGAAAGAGACCAAAAGGAAAAGAAGGCTGAGAAATTCGAGACAATGGCCATTTTATATAGCGTATTCAAAATACGTTCACAAGTTAGAATTTCCGACTCTGACTTCAAAATTAAAAGTTATCGTTCAATGCTGGAGCAGAGGAAAGTAATGGCGGAAAGAATGTCCTTCCAGTTTACAAGTTGAAACTTTATACTTATTGATTTTATTCTCATCATTTTAATGTCCAACAGAAAAGACGAAAGACGATTACAAATTTCATGCAAGCATTTTGTCTGCGTGCTGTGACTTGTGACTCGTGGCTCGTGGCTCATGATTTTTCTCAATTCGGTCAAAGTTTTAATTTACTCGAGTGGGATGAACAATAATGGTAAAATTTTATCCGCATTTCATTTTTATCTTTAATGTCAGATGGCGCTTGTTTGTCTTTTACAGACTGCTGCAAAGTTGTAGGCTTGATTTGTCTTACATTGTCAAGGTGGCCAAATATATAAAATATAAAAGTTTTACAACTGAATGCGTTTCTAATGGTTCCCCTTGACCGTTGACCCTTGACCTATTATTTAACCTTGACCTTGGCTAAAAAAATTCAAAATGGCGTCCATGAACTCATTGAATAATTCAACATGGCCACCTTTAGCTCTTAATCGCATGGTTCAAAATCCATATTGACGACAACGGCACATGTTCTAAAGGGTTAAGTTAAATCCTTTAAAATGGTAGCATTTTCAAGGGTTTCTAAAAGGTATACGCCATTTTGTAACTAATGACATGACGACGGTTTGAGTCTTTTTGTAAGTATCATATTAGCGTAATAATATAGTTTGAAGAATAGTAATTGATATACATGTAAATCAAATTTTGAATCAGTAAAATTTCTAACGTTTTATAGTCCGTGTTCTGAAGCTCAATGGAAAACTGACAATGAGTGGAGCTGGACTGAAATTTCATTCCTGTGCTGCAAAAATTGGACGCCGCTTTCAGTTTGTACCCAAAACAAAAAGAGCTTTGGGTTGTTCATCTCATGTGCCGTCAAATTCCAGTTCCAAAGTGGAACTTTTCACTCGTTTTACCATAAATAAAAATATGCCTATATTTTATACATTATGTACAAAGCCGATTTTGGCCCTACACAATGAAAGTCTACATTGCCGCAGTTAAAACAAGAAAACTTGCGATGATAATGATTATTTACACCGAATTTCACAGACAGAATTGCTGGTCATCAAAGGGCTGTAAAAATTAAATTAATATCCTACGCCGCTTTTTGTTCATGTCTTGTTTTCTCGTGTAAAATTTCATCCGATTTGATCAACAATATTTTTCCCTTTACTCTAAAACGTCCATCAATTTCCATAATCAGCACACAAACTTCAAGTTTTAGTTCCACGTTCAGGAATTTCCCTACATCCTTTTCACTCTTTTCTCACTTCTATTTTGAGACAGGTACAAAATAATTTATACCTGAAACCTGGAGCATTGAGCCTCGAGTCTCGAGTAATTCTTTTTCTTACTCAACATTCACCACACTTGTAGCTCCAAGCTAGATGAAAGAGGATTGGAATTTTAGTTTGATGTTATTTTATTTTTTTCCTTTGATTCCAAAAGAATTGTACCAAAACAGCAGAGAAATTAATTTTGTGTTGAAACTGCAAAGCGAGAAATTGTTCCCGTTTCCAAACTAAATTGTAAACAAAGCCCTAAACAAGAGAAGCACAAATAATTATTTTCAGTTTATTATTATTATTATTAAAAATTGTGTGGAAAATATAAAAATAGACAAAAGAAAAAGGAGACAATATACGTTAGGATTTTTTTCCATTTTTTTGTAAACGATGAAGCTGGGAAAAGAAAAAAGCATTGCTAATTGACCGTGGAAAAGGGAACGAAAAAGAAAGAAATCGTTTTAAAATCAGTCACACTCCATTCAAGACGAATTCTTGTGTAACGTTAGCTTGTGAAAAGGGTAACAATACTTTTTTCACATTGCTCAAGTAATATATATATGAAAAATGTCAGATTAAATTTAAAACACGTAACTGTTTTCTACTCAGGAATTTCATTCCCAATTTGCCATCTTGTTCTCACAGCTCAAAAAGATGGATAATCAAAAACAAACAACCAAAACTAGAACCACAACTGTGCTTGCACCTGGAGAAATACAAATAGAGCAGAAACACCAGTGCGCCCTCTGTGCTTATTCAACAAAACGTCTCGGACGCTACAAACAGCACGTCAAAACCCACCCAAATGAAAAGCCCTTCAAATGCCCCGAATACTCTACCAGGGCAAAACCAAGAGACAATGTTAATAGACATATTGAAGTTGCCCACTCCCATCAACCACCAACCGGATCCATGTTATCTCGTCCTTTTCCGTGTTCACATCCTGGATGCAACTACGCCGCAAAATACAAATCACACCTTAATCAGCATTTAAAAATCCACTCTGATGAAAAATCCTTTTTCTGTTTTCATCCCAATTGCACGTATTCTACGAATAACAAGGCATATCTCATTTCCCACACTCGAGTTCACACTGGCAAAAAGCCCTTTGTTTGTCAATTTGAATCCTGCTCTTATGCAACAAGAACTCTGGTGGATCTTGAGAACCACACGCGAGTCCACACAAAGGAAAAACCGTTCAAATGCCCGGAGCCAAATTGCCGATATTCAGCTGCTACAACTTCTCGTCTCAAAGCCCATCAACTGACTCACGAGCCGAAGGAGGGCAAACAACAACATTTGTTTCAATGTCCAATCAAACTTTGCGAATATACAGCAAAATACAAAACATCTCTCGAATCCCACATGAAAAGCCACAGCCTTGAAAAACCACTTGCCTGTGCATTTGAATCATGTGAATTCCGTACTAAGTTACAGTCAAACCTCTCAGCCCACTTGAAGACGCACAGTGAGGAACGACGGTACAAATGTGAACTTTGTCCGTTCCGAGCCAAAACAAGAAGCATCGTTACGGAGCATTTGAAACAGGTCCACGCTGACCCCAACTTCCGACCTTTCAAATGCCCACAACCGCAGTGCGATTACGCTGCCAAGAACACACGAGGTTTACGTCAACACCTTTTGATCCACAAGGGAGATAAAAAACATGCTTGTTCATTTCCGGATTGTAATTACAGCGCAATTAAAAAACAGCATTTAAAAAATCATGAGAACAATATACACAGCGAGGAAAAGAAGGAAAAATGTCGGATTTGTGAGTTCAAATGCAAAACAAAGTATTCGTTGACTATTCACATTCGAACTCACACCAAGGAAGAACCGTACAAATGCAAAGAAGAAGGATGCGAATATCGCTCAAAGACAGCAAGTCATATCAGACGTCATCAGAAAAAATATCACCCTCACCTTTTCAAACAAGAGAAGTAACCGCAACTTTGTTTTTATCTGCTGTCTATTTCCTTTTCAGAAATATTAATTATGGGATGGATTAATTATGAATTTTAGTAAACAAAAAATAAAGATTTTGCGCAATGTAAAAGTACCACACTTTATTTGAGTAGCATTTTATTGTAGTGTCATTCATAATCAGCTATTGAAATCCGTACAAGAATAATGCGGTTAGCTCTATTTACCTTTAGTTCTCTATTCTCTGACTATTTACTAGTTTCCTGTTTCTCAGTAAATAATAACGAAGATTCAGATTTCAATGTAACTATTTCATTGTTCGTCTTGTATGTCAGCAATTTTCGCAGTGTAATCTGTTTTTGTAGTGTAAGTCTCGGAGCTGTGAACTGTCAACACGTTTTGTACTTTACAATTTACAAGCATTCTTTTGCTAGATAAATTCAATCGGAAACAGAATAAACCTATTTTACTGTTTGTTTGTACGTCAAAAGATGCCTACTTAAAATGCTTATAACATTTTTCAATGGTCAACCGCCAAAAATGGTGCACAAACAATTCTTTTAGAAATCGGAAAATTTAACAAAAAATACTGCGGTCAAATTACAAACATATTTCTTGACGTTTACTTACAATTCTCTTTGGGTATTTATCCTTTTTTCTCGCAATTTACAAAGTAGTTAATTCATAATCCGTGTGTCATAGCTGCTGTTCTAGAAATTTCCCTTCGGCTTTTTTCTTCACTCCTTTCTCTTTTTCAACAGGAATAAAATACTTTTTAGACTTGAACCTTGCGTAATGTTTTCGAATATTCAACACTCAACACTTCAAAACTTAACACGCACTCAATTTACATTTGTCGAACGTTCTTGGCCATTTCATGTCATTTGAAAATTGACTTTTAAGGCGTTTTCGCTTTGAAAAAACAAACAAGAAAATAGTTTTGATAAAAGCTGAAGAAAACATACGACAAAAAACTGGCGTAAGTACAAGCTGCAAGCCTCTACGCATCTTATTCTGGTATTTGAGCCAAAACAACTCCACTTTATCTTCATTTGTGCTTTAAATGTCTACGTAGTTCACTTCAAAAGTCCATCATAATTTTTATTACTAATTTAAAAACATGAAGTACCGCCAAAAACTCACAATAAAAAATCCTACGCAACACAAATGCGCCCTCTGTCGTTACTCCACAGAGATTCTCGGTAACTACAAACAACATTTGAAGAGCCACTCTAAGGACAACAAACCTTTCAAATGCCCCGAGTGCCCGTACAGGGCAAAATGGGACAGTGCGGTCAAAAAGCATTTGAAAGATGTCCACATTTTGAAATCTCCTTCGTCTCGACCTTTTCCTTGTCCACATCCTGGATGCTCTTACGCCGCAAAACGGAAAACAACCCTCAACACCCACTTAAAAATCCACTACGATGTCAAAGCTTTCTTATGCTCAAAATTGGATTGCAATTTTTCCACGAATGAAAAAGGAAATCTCATTCGCCACACTCGAACCCACACGGGCGAAAAGCCGTTTGTTTGTCAGTTTGAATCCTGTTCTTATGCCACATCCCGTAACGGAAATCTTGTGACTCACACGAGAACACACACAAAAGAACGGCCGTACAAATGTCCTGAACCGAATTGTGAATATTCTGGAACTTTAAATTCGCATCTCAAGCAACATCGACTGACTCACGAGCTGAAAGAAGGTGACGAACGTCCTTCATTTCCGTGCCCAATTGAACTTTGTGAGTACAAAGGAAAAAGCCAAGGACATGTCTCAAAGCATCTCAAAATCCACGGCCTGGAGAAACCCTTTGCCTGTTCATTCGAATCATGTGAATATCGTTGCAAATACAAACAGTCACTCGAGACTCATTTGAAGACACACAGTGAGGAGCGACAGTACAAATGTCAACTTTGTCCATTCCGAGCAAAAACGAGACATACCGTGACAAATCATTTAAAAAAGGTGCACTCTGACCCAAACTTGCGACCTTTTAAGTGCACACAACCAAATTGCAATTACGCAGCCAGACACAAAGACAGTTTACGTAAACACCGGGTGATTCACAACGGAGTGAAAACATACTCTTGTTCGTTTGCAGGTTGTGATTATCGAGCGCATAGAACTTCTCACGTCCATAATCACGAGTACTACATCCACAGTGACGAGAAGAAGGAAAAATGTGCGATTTGTGACTACAGATGTAAGCTTAAATCTCAACTGATCACCCACATTCGAACTCACACCAAGGAAAAACCGTTTGTCTGCAAAGAACAAGGATGTGAATACGGAGCAAAGAATTCGGGTGGTCTGAAACAACACCAAAAAAGAAATCACCCTCACACTTTTGGTCAAGCACAGTGAAAATAAAATTTTACCAGTCTGAGGAGAACTTAAATATTTTCACGTGTCTCCCTTTGATATTTGAGATGTGGGAATGTAAAAAGTTTAATTTATGAATCACAGCAAATGTTTGTGAATAAAAGTAATTTTTTTATCTTTTTAAATATGTGAGGTGAATTTTTTATTCAGTTATTTAAATGGGCTCTTGTTTTGGACTGTGTCTAATCCCAGCAAAATGTTGTTCATTGTTTCACATGTGAGAAGTCTGACCAAAAAACACTTGACTTTAAACTTAAACATATTTGTTTACTTTTTCTTTGCGCTTCTCCAAGTTGTATGAGCCTTTTTTCTTGGAATTCCCAAAGTCGTCAATCGATATTCCATAACCCATAATTTTACTTCCAGGAATTTCCCTTCAGATATTTCCTTCATTCCTTTCTCTTTTGTCTCCCTCTATTTTGAACAAATTATTTTTTACCACCGAATATTTCATTCCAAGCCTCAACACTCAACACTCGACACTGCACACCAGCTCAATTTAGAACAAGCGTGAACTTTTTTTTAAAGGATTTCGTTCTTTGCCGTTTCCGTCCATTCGACATTTGGAGCCTAAAGAGTTTCAAAATATTACAGATAAGTATTTTGTGTAGAAAAACCTAAAATTTTTCTCAAGTGCAGAGCAAAAGCGTAACCAAAATAATATGCCTTTGAAGAAAACTATTTGGAAAATAATTTACCTGTTGACTAAAAACTGTGCTAACGGTATAGTAAAACAATTGCCAGGTTAAAGTACACACAGTTTGAAATTTAATCCCAGTAAACTTGGTCTTCCTTCTGATTTTGAGTCAGTACATAAAATTCAGTTTGAAGTGTATCGCGATTTGTATTGCGCTTGCGCAAGATGCAAAACCGAGAAAACATCACGAAAACACATGTTGTTGAGCACAAGTGCACCTTCTGTCCATACTCAACAAAAAATATCACACACTACAAACGGCATCTGGCCGTATCGCACTGACCCGTAGGTGCTGGGCTCGTAGGCACCCACACTCGTAGGTACTGAACTCGTCGGCATTTGGATTCGTAGGCACAAAACCATGAATTCGTAGGCT
>JAQGBH010006420.1:0-12532 GCA_034698265.1 Sminthurinus aureus | reverse complement strand
CTCGATTATATCAACTTCTGATTATATCAACTTTTTTGGTCCGAATTGGTTGATATAATGGGGGGACTACTGTATATGGAAATTGAACTCATGTAGCAATAAAAACCTCGTGTTTTCCGGATTTTAATGATGTCCTATTCGCTATGAATTGAGTATGTTTTGTCGAGAATGAAATGCATTTTTTTGTCATGTCACTAAATAATTGTTTAATAAATCCAAATATGTGTAACAAAATCAACAATGAATTACGAAGAAAAAGTAAAAAAGTCCAGGTTTTATTTTTTATCAAGTATGCTTAGCTATAACATATTTCCATGTAATTTTTTCCCTTCTTTGTTTTAAAAATATACATTATACAATCATTTGGTTGATGCAAGGACTAAAAACGAAAATAGCATTTTTAACCTCAAGCTGCTACATTTTTTTTCTCGAGCTTGTTGCTTGTTGCACCAACTCATTTACACTCGATAAATTTGCTAGTTGTTTTTCCAGCTCTTTTGGCGACAGAAAGGCGCCTTTCGGATTTTATCCAATCTTTTTTATAGCTGGAAACTACCGGAAGTTAGTAAATTGGAGATGTGTTTCTCACCACTTGCGGGAAGCTGCGATACAATTGGATAGTGCGATACAAATAGAGCTTCTACGGTAGTTGAGACTACGTGAAATTGAACATGGACCACCAAAATATAATCTAAATGACTTCATTAATGACACTGGAGCCTGTTGTCTGCTGTCTGGTGTGTGGAATCTGGAGTCCATATCTAAAACGATCATTCTCATCCTCACGATACACTAGACACTAGACATGAGTCATGGTCATTAATTATCTTGTTCCATAATTGACTCATTAGCACAAAAACAAATTTCCTTGGAAACTAATAGTAAATGTCATAATTAGTAAAGACTTGATATTTATTAGAACCACTTTTGTGCACATTCATAAATTGTCCTTTGAACTGTCTGTTTGAATTGTGAATTGAATTTTTGTGACTCTGAAGCTTGTCAAAAAATTCTACTGTGGTAGACACTATAATTTTATTCCAGTTCCAGTGAGCCAAATTCTACATTCTGCAGTTCCTGAAGCGCGTGCTTTGTCTAGACTCTAGAATCTTGAACACAGAACACAGCATCGCGAACTTCTGACTTGTGCATTCAAGAGTTGGATCTAGCAATAACAAGAGATCAAAACCATCTAAATCAACAACAGGAAAAGAACCATGAATTTTCAACGTTTGTGGGAATTTCCATTGCTTGTTCTGGTCCTGATTCAAATATTTTTGAACCTTCCGATTTCACTAGCCAACGGCGAAGAACTTATTGAACCGAGTCCAGTTTTAATTGAAGATTACATTGGCATCGAAGATCCAGTACCTGCTGATGCTAATAATGTAGATCCAGCAGTCCAAGAAAAAGTGTAAGTAAATTTATTTTTTCCCCTACAATTCTCACCAAAACCATACCAAATAAATAATAATAATGGCATGTACATATTTTCTGCTACTTATTCTGCAGTTTGCAATTTCAGTGCTAAACCTTTTTATAATTCCCGTCATTTATGTGCATAAATTTTGAATTTTTAGTGAAGTGTCAAGCTGGAGGGGTTCAAAACAATATGCATCTTACAGCGACTTCCCGGGTGCCAATCCGCCTGCTTGGTGGCCCATTAGAGTCAACATTCGTGGAAACATTTTGTAACTTATAAATCCCGTTTCTACAGAAAACTACATGTTGTACAGATTTCCATATCAAGTCCACAAAATGATTGAACACAAAGTTAACTAAAGCCAAAGTCGTTGTGCACAAAACAAAACAAGGAAGGAGTAGTAAAAAGCGGAGTTTATTCACGTTACGTTATTTTTTTTGCTTTATTTATGGATTTTCATTGCAAGCAAATTTTACATTGCAGATACATAAAAACATGATACATGGTAATAAATTACTCATGTTGTAATCCGTGTGCATCAATAGTCATAATATAATGCGATTTGACAACTTCTCAGTGATTTTGCCTATTAAATATTATAATTAAATTTGAACTAATAAACTTATTCCTATTCCTATTTTCCCACTTAAATTATAAACTATTTTACTCAAAGCATAGAAAATAAAACACTAACACTATAAGGTCTAATTCTAAGAGAAGTTCCTCGGAGAAAGCAAGTTTTCCAGTCAAAATTCCAAGCTTTTCTCTCTTGTATAAATCACATGTAATCTAGAATCTAGATTCTCGATTCTAGATTCTAGATTTAAGAACATAGATATTTTGCAGAGTAGAATCTATGATAATGTGAAAGTTTCTAGACAAATCCTCTACTTTTTTTTCACCGTCTCCACCGAACACCAAACAGTCGATCGGGACTTGGGCCGTATCAACAAAATCTCCATATTGAGCTTCCCACAGGACCGAAAAGTTTGGATTCTTCGTCGTGAATCCCCACTCAAACCTTCACCTTCATTCCATGTCAATATTATTTGTTTTTCTTTATCTGGCTTCTTTCTGGTTCCTCTGGACTCTGGACCCTTGGCGACACATTGTAATTGAAAAACGGGAGACTGAACATGAAATCAAATATCAATCCACGTACAAACAGTCCAAATACTTGACAGTATTAAATATAAATATTAAAATGAGTTTTGTGCTGCTTCGTATGCAAATTGTAAGCCGGTTTCAGGCCGTCATTTTTTCATCCAACGCCAAATTTTCATGGCGAATCCAACTGTGGTATTTTTAATGGATTTACCAATCAAAACTGCAAGTATTTTACATTTTACAGTACTCTGACCAGATGCACCAAGAATATTACCAAAGATAAGGAGATCAGTAGTTGGTACTAATTGTTTATTGATGGTCAACTTAGCGAGGCGGGTTTTGTATGAAATTCTGTTTGATTTCAGGGCTGCTCTTAGACACAAATTCACAGCAACATAATTAGTCATTAGTCAATGAATTCTCCCTGTTATTTTCTGATGTGTGCGTCCAGAAACCAGAGTCCAGTCCAGTTCAGTGCAGTTTAATAATTGCTGTAAGAATTATGACTCGTCCAAATGAGCATTTAAATCCATGTGAATTGAGCCTGAGGTTGTGAAATGTCTATTCACACCTACGCAAGTCCTGAGTCATCAGCAAATAACAAGTCACAGGACAAAAACACGAGTGTTTATCATATCATGTTTCTCATTCTATCTCTTATCCCAGAACCAAAAGTCTCAAGTCTCAACGCTCAAATCCACTTCCTTTACATTTGACATGCAGAACATTCCGTTTTCCATGGATACACGAACCTTTTACTGTAAATGCGCTGACAAATATAATTTCTTTAATATATTCTAGATCCTAGATTCTAGATAAATTGAACAGTGGACCATTCCTTTTCTTCTTTGGATGGACTTTGGAATGTTGGATATTTTAATTTAAAGCCAAAGTACTTTCCAAAATAGTGCTGAAAACTAGAAGAGCAGAAGGGAAAAAATTCATTGGAGGGGTTTGAAAAGACAAGTGCACAACCAAAGGGGAAAATAAATTATTTTTGTAGACTGTAGACTCAGGGTTCACAGCAAAGTTGAAAGCTGGAAATAAATGAAAGTATCCAGTTTCTGATAATGAATCTCTCTCTCTCTCTCTCTGTCATTTTGTATGTTCTGACATTCATTTGGTGAATATGACAGCTCTGTGAGTACTCAAATCCACAAGTCCATTCCATACACGTTCCCGTAAATACACATAAAAATTACACTTTTCCAGTTTCCAGTCGTCCAGAATCCATTCAACTTTGAGTTTGAACATTCCTGTTCATAACACGCTAAAACAGGAGCAATTGCATAGAATGGAGAATTATCCATAGTTTTGAGAGTCGTCATATAAACTCATATTTAAGTAATATAAACTCAAATATAAACATGAAAATTGCAAACTATTCTAAAAGATGTAATTTATGAATTTGCTATTTATATCAGATTTGTAATATTTTACCCAAATGAATCCTCTAGTTATGTCACTAATCCACATTCAAACTGCCTGCCAATTTTTCCAATAATAAAATACATATTATTTTGTAATTATTAAACCAAAATGTTTAGGAATTTTAGTCCCGTACTTTATATGCTTACACATTGCACACTGCACACTCTCAAATTCACCTCGTTATGCATTCATTTTTACCGCTCTTTTTCTTCCTCCTCCTTTTTGTTAGGAAATGGACCAATTTCCGTTCAATTCATTCACCAGAACTGGGGAGACAGTTTTTTATCCGGAAATGCTCAATTCTTGTGACTTGAGGAAATTAGATAACAAACCCATTTTCAATAAAAAAAAAGAAAGAATTTTACATAATACTACAGAATCAGAAACACTTGCATAAAAGATAATACATAATCTACAAATTGCATAAACAACTCTGCTTTCCAACAATCCGAACTTCATAGGAGTAGGAAGTTGTGCAACTCCAGTGTAGGCAGTAGAAGCTTGACATTTTGTACCTCTGAAATTGTTTATGTACATGAGTCTGCCGTGTAGTTGAGCAGTACAAAATGCACCATGCCCACCTCAAGTATCCAGAGCACAGTAGTGAGTATAGTGTTGAGAGTTGAGAGCATCATGCGTTCAGGATTCGGAGCTTCCCTGTTTAAAATCTGATGTTCCTGCACTCGGATCTCTCAGTCAGCTGAAGGAGAGCCAGCGACTTGGATCAAAATCCACACTGCGTCCCTTCCGCACAACTTTCAACTTGAGACTTGAGCAGATAAGTTTACAGATTATAGAGTCTAGATTCTAGAAAATTGGATTTGGAATTTGATTGAAGCTCCTTGTTTCTATTTTCTATTTCCTATTTCCTGCTTCCTCTTTGATCCTTTCTACAGTTGAAAATTGACAATTGAGCCTTGTAAACTTGGAACCAGCTCATGTACCATTGAAATTGCAAGTCTCATTTGATGTGGGTGAATAAGTCAACGGATATTCTCTTTCATCTCAGTTTCTACAGTTAATACAAAATATCCAATTCTGGTGAAAGTGTAGAGTGTAGAGTGTAGAGCCAAACAAAAGTGAAAGTACAAGTGAATATGGCCCATTGAATATTGTGGACTCGTTTTTTTCCTGATCCTCAAGTCTCAACTTGAATTTCCAATACGCTCAAAGTTCTGACAAAGCTTTCTGTGAAATATTAATTATTACTCTCGTCACAACTTGTTCCTTGTCCATTATCTAGTGTCTAATGTCTGTTGTGAATTGTGCACCGCATATATACTCAAACTTTGACAGTTCACTGTAAAAAAATTGATCCATGTTTTTGAGCTACAAGGTAAAATTTGTTACATGTGCATCAAAAGACGATAGGGATTAGAAAATCATTCTGCACTTACTTCTGAAATTTAAGGTAATGTGAACAACAATTTTACAATGTATTAGTAGTATTATTTTAATTGTTTCAATTTGTTTTCGCCCTCATGTTTTTCACGCTGATTTTATTATTTGTCATCCTACAAAACTTGAAGCATCTTTTGTTTTGTTTTAAGAGCCAAAAAGTGTGAGAGAGTGGTTAAAGTTGTACATAGTTTTAAAAAATTACGGGAATCGGTAAATCACACAGCACATAGCATGAATGTCGTTATTCTCTCTCGGTCTGTCTGCCTGCTTTGCATGTCTAGTATTTTACCTGTTGCAAGTACGTGTCACCAAAGTGGATGTTGTCTGCGTTGTACTCGATTCTTGTTATTTACTCCAGAGGAGACAATATAAATATTGGAGCAAAAAAATTAAAATAGAACGCATAACACATGACACATGACCCGTAGAATATAGAATGTGCAGATTCTAAACTGCACGCTGCTCTCTGTGAGTAGCCGTGAGTGAGAATTGGAGGAAGAAGATAATTCAAAAACTTGTGTCTTGTCCCTGTTGACTCTGAACTCGCTGCAAGAAGATAGGGAAAGTTGACAACAGCTTTTTTCTACTGCTTTTTTAATGTTTGAGCACCAGTCTCCAATTTCCACATTCTGGATTCTGGATTTTAGATTCTAGATTCCGTGTAAAAAGACATGAATGTGTATTTTAACATGCATTTGAATCGTGCCAATCCCAGAATAATGATAATACAAATACGAGATAATGATGCACAGTTCTAAAATTCTACGTGGATTCTCTCATGAGGGATCTGGGGATACTCAATTTTTTTATACATGTCTTTTATGTGCATTTCTTTTCTTCTTCTTCTTGTTCTTGTTGTTATTGTTGAGAGAAGATAAGTTGAAGAATACTAAACTTATGTATCTGTGTTTTGTGGAATTGAATCAAAATAGATCAAGAAAATCAAAGGGCAGGAGGAAAACACGAAGAAGGGATTATCGTCATTGACATTTCACATCATACATTCTACATTCTATGCCCAGTTTCATAACAAAAACTTGACTCGTCAAAGAGATTTTACTTCCGTGATCTTCTTATCTACTTACACTGTGTTTCGGTAAGCAAATTCAAATAAATATAAAAATAGAATAATCTTAGTAATAAACGACGAGAAACATGGAACACATGCATCAACTGTATTCGTAGTTAAAAGGGAAAACTGGAAAGTCAAAAGTACATACTGCTGCAACTGCAACCAGAAACCAGCAGATGAATAATGAATCATTAATGAACAGTCTTTGTTACAGGAAGAGGAATAATCCGATAATGCATGTACCAGGAAGTGTGATGCTGAATCACGGATGACGAACTGCATACAAATCAATAATCAATTATCAACACGCGCCAAATCAATTCTACACTAAGTTTTACGGGTGACTCTCTCTCCGTCTCCGAATCCAAATCCAAATCCCATGTCTCAGCAAGAGGAATTCGTTCCCATGAAATCTCAACTCAACCAGCGGGTCCAATGCCTGATTAATAGTTCTCTATCTCTAATCAAGGAGCCAATCCAGGGTAAGTCTACTTCAAAGTTCAGTATTCCTTGGCACTCGTTAAGCTTTTTAATTTTAGCTCTTGATTTTTATGATTAACTTTACGGATTGTAAAAGTGCAATTTAAAGTTTTTGATGTTTGATAATTTCATCAACCCATGATTCCATGTTCCATTATTAACAAAATCTCTCTCAGTTCTAGTAATTAGATTAGGTTGACACAGTTTACAAGGGGATCTAGGAACTTGTACTCATAAACTGTAATCATTCCGCTTTTTAACCCATTTCTACAAAATTTACAAAGGTTTCTCTCTTTCAGTTTTCATTTGCCTCGGCAGCAACAGGACGCATGCATTTTTCTAGGACGTGTTTGACAAAGGGAGACATAATAACAAATAGTAATATAATAAACTTTGCCCTTTGCTTCTCCATTCTGTACATGTAGATATTATGGATGTTTATGTATTTTCAAAACAAGATGAGGATGAAGCTAGACTAGTTTTAATTATATTGTACATATGCAGAGCGAGTGAGTGGGGTAAGACTTGCATATGTATCTGAGCTTTTTATTTGTTGCACATATCTAAATGCATATTGACATTTATGTAGAAGATAAAGTACTAGGAATGGAAACTGCAGAATGTAGAAAGGTTGAGATTGGAAATCGGATCTCTAAAACTATGGGATTATGTTAAATCTTAAATCACAAGTACGTGGAGACTTGAAAACTACAAAACCATGAAATAACAGAAAAAGTAAAAGTAAGAAGCTTAGAATTTTCCACGAGCTTTCTCTCTTATCTTTTCCCGTCAAGTATCACCTGACACCATATCGAAATGCATTTGCAACAGATGCTTGTTATTTGTTTGCATCAAGCGCGTCTACTTGTTGACATGAATAAAATACGTCATTTGTTATTTTTAAATGCATTCAAGTTCAATGCTCCAATATAATGAGGATGAAAATGTAATATTTTAGTAATTACCACATCATACACACTCATTTCATGAGCATATAGTATGTTCCTACGTTTACGGGAAATGGAAAACAAAAGCTGCGAGCATGCAAAGTTTATAATTGACCACTTTTAAGAATACACAAAAACTTTTTTGTCCATTTGTGCAGATCCCACTCGATATCGGTTTTTATACATGTTGAGCCCAGAAATAATAAGACAAATTCCTCGTATCTCGAATCTGGGAAGTGGAAACGCACGCCAACCTTTTGTAATTATCACAATGTAAATTGTGTACCTTGCTACGTAATAATTAATAATGGATCATCCCTTGTTTCCATGCTTATGTAGGATCGTACTGTAACTCAATATGGGATGAGATCTACTGCTGGCCACATGCTCTCGCCAACACAACCGTCTCGCTCCCTTGCACTGAAGTCATGAAAGATGACGAGGAAGTGGATGCAGCCAATATCATTGGTATTTTGAGCTCATGCATATTTACATAATCAAGTTTTGACTCGTGCACCCACTAAAGTTACTGCGTGAAAATCGTCCACAAATTATGAGGTCTGTCATGTTTTGTACAGGTTTTGCACATAGAGTTTGTTTGGAAAATGGGACATGGTTATGGGGAAACTGGACCAATTACACGGAATGCATCTCCGGAATTCCCGATGTTGTAAGAATTGAGACTACTTTCCTATTTGTTTTGATTTTTTATGTTAATTCATTTGAACTGCCATTTGATCACAAAGCTACCCCTCATATCAAAACTGAATTTAAGTTGCCAGTGTAATAAACTAAAAAATTTATTTATTTGAGATCAGTCGTTGTTGAGTGAATCATATTAATTCTATTTGATACCATGGATCCATGAAATGAATGTGAACTAAGAATTTGGATGGCTATGCAGAGTAACATTTTTATGCTTTCATGCATTTATTTTTTCAGACTGGGAAAACAGAGGAGCTTTTCTTTGCAAAAACTGCAGTGAGCTACATCCTATTTATTGGATCCGTTTTCTCTCTTTTCTCGCTTCTGGGGGCTCTCTTTATATTCTACTACTTCAAGTATGCTTCAGATTCTTTTCCTTTACTATTTCAAACAATTTTGGCCACTTTTAATTCCCTTTCCATCTAGGACTCATATTGCCATCTCCGTTTGGAGTTTACACGTGTTTTTAGAAGCTTACTGTACCGCTTAAAATATTATGTGAGTGCTGAATGATGAACGTGGATTTGAAAAATTTGATTTTATTATCACACTTATAAATTACAGGTCTATTCGTTGCCACCGAGTAATAATCCATATTCATCTTATGCTCGCTCTGGCTTTGCGCTATGCTCTCCTCATCGTTATTAGCGAACCGTTTATTTTCCAGAGGACAAACAACTATCGAAATGTGGTGAGAGATTCAAATAAAATTCGTAAAAGAAGCTAATAAGTGTTTGATTTGAGAGTGCGTTGCCAGATTCAGACAGGAAATGAGTAAATTGAGTATGAAATTTAAAACAGGATTGGATTTGTAAGCTGGTACTTGGACTTCAATTGTACGCAATGGTTGCATCCATCAACTGGATGTTTGTACAGGGTCATCATCTCCACTCAAAAATTGCAACTGCTTTTCGACAGAGATTTCCACTTCAAAATTACTGTCTCATTGGATGGGGTGAGAGAATGTTTTACTTGGCATTATATTCTTAGTCATGGGTTTGAAAGAAAGAAATCAATGAAGATAAATGTACAAAAAATTGTGATATTTTCTCTCGTTCTCGCAGGTTTACCACTGCTAATGATATTGATTTGGTCCGTTGTCATGGAACTGTATCATCCTTTCCCTTGTTGGAAAAACTATGGCCATCTTCCATACAACTGGATAATTCTCGGCCCTATGATCTTTATGCTCTTGGTAATTGAATAATATTACCAATAATTATCATCTATTATTGTTTACAAAAACTAATAACAATTTTTATATTCATCCACTGTGTTTAAACTTTTGAATTCCCAGCTTAACTTTGCATTCCTGATAAATATACTCAAAATCCTCATCACAAAAATTCAAAATGTCAGGACTGAAGCAGAACGCCATATCTTTCGGTGAGCTTTTGAGGATTTTTTCGAGTATTTGTACAGCAATATTGTTTAATTGTGAATTGCTAGTTTAAAAATACCCAACGACTGTAATTTATTTCATCATCACGCTTTAAATGCACGTACTGATGTCAATTTCTTTGTGTTTGATTGCTTAAAAAATACTAAATACAGACGGGCAGTGAAGGGCTCATCAGTTATCTTTGTACTTTTGGGAATCAACAATCTTTTGTTTGTGTACAATCCAGGCGGTGCTGTAGAAATTTATTACATGATCGGTAATTATAAATACCAATTTTCAGTTTAAAATATATTAAGAAAAAAATACGGATGATCCAAAACCTGTACTTACAACAGCAAAATATCATTATGGTTAATTTTTTATTGCACCAATTTAGTAAATTCTACTCTACAGACCGTCCAGGTAACTAAAACTTATTATCGGTAATTGATATACAAAGAACATATAAATAATGTACGATGCCTTGTGTTGTATTGTGTTGAGACAAGAGAAATTGTTCTGGTGTGAGAATACACAAATGATATTTTGCAAGTGAGCAAACCCTGTCCTTATTTTACGTATGATATACTATGAACAACATTTTTCTTTTTTTCTGGTTCCACCCCCTCAATTTTTTTTACAATGGACAGGGAATATTTGTTTCCGTCTTCTACTGTTTTCTTAGCAGAGATGTCAAACAAGCCATTTATCGGAGATTTGGTTGGCGCCTCTTCCCGCTGAAGACCGATGCAGCTAAAGCAGGAACGACGGGAAGTCAAGTTGGCTGCGTGAGAAAAAAGATGGGGCTAATGAAAAACTTGGAACAAAATACCAAGGATATTTCAATCCATTCATCAGCTAACGACGCCGTCTACATTATCATACCCGTTGAAGACATGATGACAACCCTGTCTCTTCCCATGTATCACATCCGGAATCCACAATTCTTTCTTGACTCCAAATTAGTTCCATGATAAATTATAAATGCTCCAACATATAGATAGTATTTATCTAAATTACATCGTTAATGTGACTGTGTAGTTTGTCACGTTCAGAGTATCAAAACATTCGCGATTATTGTAATATAATTTTTTGTAAATCCGTCCGTGCGTAATTGTTATTATGACCATGACTGTTCTTGTTCCGTGGAGAATGAAGAATGAGGATATTTTTTGCAAAGGATGCAGATTATGAAGTTTATAGCGAGCTTACAATAGAATGTTACGGTAATATATTCACAAATAAAACTCTTTGATGTCAACATTACAAAATGCACAAAAATAGTTGCGGAGCTTCGTTTAGTCATTTTTATTAGCGTTTAAAATAATAACTGTATATGTGTATACGTACACTCTCAGCATTTTCTATTTCTGGAGCATCTCTCTGTATACATTTATATAGGAGATGCTCCCGAAATGCTCCACAAAGAACCTTTTACGATGCTTTTTAGCGGAGAGTGTAATTGTGTACAAAGTTAGAGATTAGTTTTCAGTAGCTGTAATGAAATTGCAAAATAAATTCTAGCGAATGGGTCTTGGTGTACGTAGGCTTTGAATTTGTTTGGATTCAGTCAAACGTCAAAGTTCCAATTCCTCCGCTTTGAAAGAGGCAACAGTCAATATAACATGGCAGTGTATAACATAGGATGTACAATAGCAAAGAAGGAAAGTTTTTCAGTTTTCTTTCCAATTCTCGCATTTTGTACATCTGTAGCGTTCTCCTAATTGCATAACTGTATTTCCGCACACAACGATTCATCAACTCATAAAAATATGTAGTTTGTATCACTGATACAAAACAGATCAAAGAAGCCGGAAGAAAATAACCAAAGGGCACGAGGAAAAGGAGCAAAGTTTCGTGAAAATTTTCAATGCCTGTACTACATTCTACCCACTAAGATGACAAAAAGTAGATTCACACTGGAAATTTTACTTGTATGTGGTAGTTTCTATTTACAGATTCCGGAAACAAGACAGACGAATGATGCAGGAAGTAGAACTCGATTCTATGAAATCTCAACTCGACAAGTGCGACCAATATTTGATTAGCAGTTCGCTTTCTCTAATCAAAAAGACGATCCAGGCTAAGTTCAAAGTTGACATCAAGTGTCGTTCGTTACGCTTTTTAATTTGAAGCGTTCTTTTATTTATTGACATTGTCTGCGGTGAAACTTCATTTTAAAGCTTTTGTTTCTTGTCTTCATGCATTTATGATTCCATGATAGCACATTCCATAGTCCATAATTGACAAAACTGTTCTGTTCTAAGAATTAGTCACAAAGTGCTTGTGTATATTTTACCTGCTACGTACTCGTATATCCATATGCAAACAAAAAGTTTTACAATTTGCAACCACAAATTGGAATCATCCAACGTTTTCATTTTGTTATCCTCTCTCATATCTCATTTTATTCATATTTCATGTTCAACTGAATCCAGCTTTTGTTCAAAGTATGTTCTGCATTTTAATTTTTTATGGAATATGGAAAGCGAAAACTAGTGCTCATACCAGAGTTGCTGGGTAGTGGGTAAATGGGTTTTTGGGTAATTGGGTTTTTGACGGGTTTTTGGGTATCAAAAAATCAA
>JAQGBH010006419.1:0-12534 GCA_034698265.1 Sminthurinus aureus | reverse complement strand
TTGCATGCTGCGCTACCCGCTCGCGATGAATAATTCATCAAGCGAGTATTAAAATGAAGTAACGTCACGATTTAGATTTTTATATTTTGCCCCGATTTTCATTCCTATTTTATAAATAATCAATACTAGATGCTCGGTGCATTTTGACAAGGCTCAAGGCTCACGGTGTGGGCAACGTCAAATCTTAAGGACTTTTGAACAAGATTTTTCCACGATTAAAAAAAAATTCAATGTAAATTTCATGTGTAGTCCAATCGACTTTCTACTTAAATTTATTAAGCCCGCAGTCAAGTCCTCAGAGACGTCCAAGTTTTAATTACTACTCTGTTTCACTAAATGCTTTTCATCTCCAGTTTCAAATCATTATCATAATCATATTTTGTTTTAGATTGAGTCCAGAGTCTAGGGTCCAGAGCTGGATCATTGAAATGGGAATTTCTACAGTTTTCCAGTTTCCCATTTGTACATTTATGATCATAATAATTGTCATTGTCATTGTCGTCATAACCGTAACAAATAAATGCGACTTTGAAAAGGAGAAGGATCCAGAATCCAGAGGACGGCAATGCTGATGTTGATGAAGAAGATATCTACGAGTTTAACGGGACGGAAATTCACTTTGTATTTCCGTTATATTTTATGTCCGCCCTTAGAATTTCAATATTTTACATTTCTCCTTTGCTTCGCCTCGTTCTTAAAACAGTCAAGTTTCAGTTTGTTCTGTTTCCTTTTCAGCTGTGGAAACTGAAAATGAAAATGACTGTTGTAAAATGTGAAATGTATCATATCAAGAACGACAAGTGTTTTTGTTGCTCTTGTTGTTATTGTTGTTTTGAAGAAGAGAATGGCTAAAATGTCTCTTGTTTTGTTTTGTTTTGTTGTTGTGGCTGTTTAATAAAGTTGAGCAATGGAATCCAAATTGTCGTGAATGAGAATGGAGAAATTTCATGTGAATTGCCATTCTGCTTAGCACTACAAGTTGACCATGTCCAATGTAGAATGTAGAATGTTGAAATGAAATAGATGAATCGAGTCATTAAAATATAGAGAAATTGAGAAACTTTTGAAATTTGTGAAATTAACAAACATGAGACAGCAATTAGTTTTAAGCTAAAAGTGTTTCAATTCCCTACATTTTTCTGTCTTGTCTCCGAATACTAAGTGATGAAAAATCTGGAGGCTGGACATTGGAATTTCGATGGCTTGTAAAAAAATTGAAGCACGAACAATGAACATTGAACAACGGAGAGTCAAAATCAACAGAGAAATACAATACAAAACGCGAGCTTTGCTGTAACTTCTGACGGCCTTTTCTTCCGTCACCTTTACAAGTTCACAAGTTTTCACTCAAAATTCTATATTCAACTTTTAATATATACAAATTTGGGAGAAATCAAGGAAAAAATCCGAGGCACTAAAATTAGTATTTAGGTTTAAACCAGGAATTTTCGGTCACCAAGTAAAATTGCTGATTGATGAATTGAAAGTTTTCTTTGTAAATGAAATGGACGAATTTTACTCATTCTGCAATCTACAATAAACATGCAAATACTGTGCTGCTGTAGAATCCTATGTGCTTGAGGAGCAAACCAAAATAAACAACGGCGTCCAACCATTCACAAAATGAAAACGGTTGAGTTGTTAGAAATTGATTACGTATTGTCTCACAAGTGTTAACAAACTCTAGGTCAATGTGTCTGAAGTCACAGTGAAAAAAAATACCGAGCGGCGTCAAAACACTGACAAATTCTATATCGACTTGCAAATGCCAATGTGCAAAATTAGCCACAATGTGTAATTAAATTGTGCCGGATTAGTGTCAAATTTCAAGGAAAAATTGTGTTGGTGGTGAATGGAAAATGCTGTGACAATGTTTTCTATTTTCTATGAATTTACATAGAAAATAGATATTCTTTAAAAGTTTTAATAAAACGTCACGTTACTTGTGGATTTGCATTTTTTATACCCAGAAAATGATTCTCACGTGCAGATTTTAACGACTGATTTTTCTACCAAATTTATTACTTATTGAGTTAATGTGTTTTTTGTTGTGATTTTTGTTTTCAGATGAACGGAGTTGCAGTTGGATTTGAAGCTGAAGGAAGGAGCTTTTTGTCGGAGGATCTTTAATCATTTGAGCTTTTTATTCACTCTTCTTCTACCTTCTACCTTCTCCGACATTCTTCACTTTTCCACCTTCTTCCATGATTGACAGAGCCGCATAGAATGGTTCGTATAGCTATTTTTTACATAATTAAAGTCTTGACTTTGCTTAAAAACATTGAACACGAGACAACATATTGAATTTGAAAAAATTAAAATAATCAAGTTCAACGCCGTTTGAAATTTTACAATCGCCTGATTTTATTACCGCTATTAAGTTTTTTCCATCTCAAGATAGATATTGTTCGCGTGTGGTCCGAGTAGACGTCGAGTGCGAAATAAAAATGACAGAGTTATTCTTCATCTCCTGTTAATCGACTATTGATTCTTGAGACTTGAATCGACATCACATAAAAATGTTACGACAAGAATCTATACTTCATTTTTATACCGTTTTAAAATTTGAAATTTTTTCCAAATATAAATTTCTCTGCTAAATTATGTTCATCCAGAAAAAAACAGTGGCAACACAGGAAAGTGAGTGTAAAATTTTATAGGTTTAGAAAAGAAATTTTTAATTTCCCTTGAAGACCCTAAAAAAGTACAGGCCTCTTTAATAAATGTTTAAAAGAAAATGATGAGATTATCCGGATTAAGATGAAAATTAATGTAAGACAGAGATAAAAATTAACAAAACGTACAAAGGAGGAATATGATTTCTTACGAACATAATCTAGAATTCAGGAGGAATTTTTCTCTGTTTTTCTAATCCTTCTCTTATAATTTTCTAATTTGCATTCAAATGCTCATTCCAATCCCATTTCATTTTCATGTACTTCAGCTTTTTACCTTTTACACACATCAAAAAAATAAACTTACTCGTTTCATGTTTCAAATACCAAAATTTACAAAGGGAAAGAAAGTGAAGCCAAAGCAAGAGAGAGACTTTGAGACTGTACGAAAGAGGGAAAATGATGAAAAATACCGACTGTGGAATTTGAAACACGGGTCATTTCTCTTTTTTGCTACATGAGCCTTCGTCTTCATTTTCCTCTTCGTCTTTCTAAAAAAGTATGAGACCGTGGCACTGGAGCTGGAAGTGAAACTGGAGATGATTCACAATTCTCAGTCCACAATTCAAAGACGAGACGGAGGAAAAGCCGGGAAAAAGTGAAACATTTTTCATCTTCTCATATTCACATTCACATTTCGGGAGGACAGAAGAAGAAGAGTTTGAAGTCATCTCGTGTCTTGAATCTTGAATCTTAAACTTTGAAAGCTAAATCCAAATCCAAAACCAAGGAAATATTCAGTTTCCAGTTCCAGTTGCACAAAGTCACATTTTGGTTCAAGCTCAACTGAAATGTAAAAAGAGGAAGAGAAACAAGAGCCAAAAATTGTGAATGTTGCACTGCAACTTCAAAACCGGATTCTGGAGACTGGAGCTTCTTCCGGTGCATAATAAATACGAGATCCGAGTCATAATTCAAAAAATAGGGGAGGACGAGAAAGTAGCAAATGAATAAATGCGATCTTGTCACAATCATTTCATTTGATTACACTAAAATGACCTCATTTTTCTCACTAGAAATATTCTTCATAAATCCACCTACTAAATTTTCCTCTTCTTCTTCATCATGTAAAATGTAAAATATTTCCATCAGGTTTTACTATAAAACACAAGACGAATTACGTAACTTCGGGTAAGATGCAGTTTTGAAGCCATTAAAAAATCCAATCGGCGTCCAAATATTACAAATTAAAACTTTTATTTTAATTATCCTCATTGAATTTATAGATACAAATTCAAGCCCGTTTCCAGTTTGAATTATGACTTGAAATTTCAAGTCTAGAATCTAGAATCTAGAAATCTGGAAATGCGACTTTTGCTTGCGTCGCTCTGTTTCTATTTCAAATTCTGCTGATGTTTATGTTCATGTTCATTGTCATTTTGATCCTCGCTTGCTCGCTCATTGATAATTGTTATTGCCTTGTCGTCCGCTCCAAATTAAAATAATGAAATATGAGACGACGCAAAACACAAGACACGAAGCACAAAACACAAGAGGCAAAATGCAGAACGAGTAGGAAAATTCCCAGCAGCACAACAAACAAGAAACTACAAATCCAAAATATAAAATATGAAACAAGCTGTTTTAGTGACTAAATTTGGTCTACGTCTTTTGCTTTTGCTTTATACACGTGACAAAATCACTACAAAATACAAAATAGGAGACGCATAAATATTTAAAGCGTCCTTTATTAAAATCATGTCAATAATCATCAGTTTTAAGTTTTAATTTTATTAGAGTACTTTGACTTGTTCACTTTGAGGTAGAGTCAATTTTATTCATCGGGGCAAATTAAATATGTACAAAACAGATCAGACTCTTCTAAGTCTAAGTCAAAATTTGTCAACAGCTTAAACAGAACCATCATCTACATCAGTTTATTTGAGTATTTTTCACTTGTAAATTTCAAACGGCGTTGAATTTTAATAATTCTGCGGAATTTAAAAAAATGTTAATATTCTAACTGATTCATAAACTTGATTTACTATTGTATTTTGTTTGTGTTTGTATTTGTAGGGAATGGGAAGATGGGCACAGGACGACGTAGTGATGGTTCTTATTTGCAATGGACGTTTTTACCCCGACAAAACCCTCAACAGAAACACAAACAAAACCCAATTCAAATCCCGAATTCAAAGTCAAATCCAAATCCAAGTCAGCCCAAGCAGATGCATCATCAGCCAAAGGACGAAACTTCCCCACTTTTTTACACAGACTGTAAATTGCTCATCAAATCCGGCGCTGGTGCCGGTGAATTTCATCACAGATCCAGAATCAAGAACAAACACCAAACAGAACAAGAAGAATCCAGTAGGGAAAATTCATCTTGTTCACTCAACTCAAAATCCACAGTCTCGCCATCGTCAACTGTTTGTTCATCCAATCGGATTCGGATGGCGACGACTTGTAGCGAATTCCAAGAGGAAAATGAAAAGGAAAATGAAAATGACTGGTCACATTCAAATTTTCACAGGTCAAAACGGGTCAATTCTAACTCCAAATCCAAATCCAATTTTAGATCAAAATCTGAATCAGAATTGGAAAGGAGAAGAAAAAAAAGTAGTAAATGCACATTTTTCAGATTTGGCCAGTGGAATAATTTCATAGCCCTTGGAATTTTAATCCCTCTTTTTTCCATTTTTACCATCACAACTGGAGCTTCATCCTCTTCCTCGTCTTCACAAGTCCTGTATTCAAAGATATGTTTGGGTAATCTTCCGGTTTCTGAAACATAAATTCCATTGCAACGTTTCGTTCAGAAAACTCCACATCATTTCGCTGAATCCGCAACCCAAAATCCGAAGGAATGTGAAACTCAGATCCAAATGAATTGAATTAAACTGTAGGAGATTTAAAAAACATTTTTTCGTGTAAAGAACAAAGTCCCGGGATTTCACCTAAACAAAAACAGTCATCAGACGTCGACTCGGTTTTGAATAACGGGGAATGGATATGGAGAAAAAAGAAGAAGAATGAGGAAGCGAAAGAGAAAGGAGGTGAAGGAACAGCTGAGAAACGTTGTCGGTCTCTCACAGCAACGGCAAAACCGGAATCTAAATGAGGTTTCACAAAAAGGTTTTAGCGGCTTTATGAACTGCATTTTGTGGCTTGTAATCTGGAGTTTGGAGGCATGAAAAAGTCGAGTTTCTTGCAAAAATGATATAAGAAGAGGAAATACGCAACATAAATAGATTGCATGTGAGTGGAAATCATACTGCAAATTTTAAACAGACATTGACATCAAATTGATTATTGAACACCAATACGGCTATCAATCTACAGCAAGATGACATGAAAAAGTTATAAACGGCGTTGAAATTCGTCAAAAGCTAAATGTATATAATTTTACCCATTTTTTTGTTGTAGCAATGTTGTCGAGTTATTGAAACTCTTTGCAATTCTGTGTCATGTATTCACTTGCCCTTTTTGAAATTCCTCACAAATATCATGAATCGTCCTGATGAGAATCAAAATTATTTGAATTTATTCTGTTTTACATTTGATTCTCGAGTATCGAGTCTCGAGTCTCGAGTCTCCTGACTAGACCCTTCAGGACATACAAAGATGAAAGTGAGTCAAATAAATCGAAATGAAATCTGTGATCTTTTGTTGTTCAATTTCAGTTTTTCGTTTGTTCTTTCTGTTCTTTCAATTTTCACAGTCATTTGATGTTCTTGTCTTTGTCTTTATCTCATTTTTGTTTTACTTTATGAATTTATATATTTTGTACTGAAAACACCCCTCAATAACTAAACCCCAATTTCAATTATAAGTAAAATAAAGAATGACAATCCTGTTCTTTTCATTTAAAATTGTGTGGCAAATGCATAAAAAGTAAATCAGAAACTACTGAAAGAAGGGAAGTGCAAAAAAGTGGAGTAAGTCGACCAGAGATGGAGACACAGGCTGAGCAAAAATAAACAATAGAAATTTAGGCAGTTGGTTTTATTCGAGTTTGAGTTTTCATTGATGAACGGACAAACTGAAAGCATGCGCGCAGTTAGTAGAAATAAAACCAGAAACGTATCCTCCATGCTATGACTGAACGCCGCTTAATTTTTTAACAGTGATTTTTTGGCTTTTGTTTTACAGAGATATCAAAAGATATCTGAAGTCTTCCGATTAAAAAAGTGTGTACATTAACTTAATTGCTAAATTGTAACAAGTCTCAAGGTTACACGTACGGCTCAGAAAGGCTACTACAAATCCTCAACTTTTGAACTTGACCACATTCCGAACTCCAAACTTCAATCAAGCAAATTATTTCCGCGGTGTTAAACTTTGACGTAAAACCTGTTACGGACAAAGAATTCTTTGAGGTTTGATTAGACGCCGTTTAAACTTATTCAATTTTGTCCAACACCTACTCACAGAAGAGAGTTCGTTTGCTTCTTTTAGGTCATTAAAATTCAAAAATAAAGATTCAAATACTTGTCTAAAAAAAGGAAATTTTCAGTGACAAACATTGCATTTCAGCGCTTAAACTCAATTTGCCGAAACAACTTTTCCTTTTCCCACGCTCTTTGAATTTTGTTAAATAATTTCGTTTATTTCTATAGAAAATAAAAGCAAAATCTGGAACAATAACATTTCAATATAGTTTAATTACAGGCATAGTTTTCGTTGGATTTGCCGCTATGAAAGTTGACAAATATTGTAAAACGTTGTTAACTCATCGTCATCAAGATAAATCTGGATTTGACTCAGCAGCGTGTTTTCTCTTCTTGTGCCTTTTCAAGTGGCTCCTGTCAGCTGTGGCAAAGGAACAACCGGAATCGGAGAATGGACATTTGAACGGTTCGATTTGCTCATGAACTGCTTTCACGTGCTCCTTTAGATTATCAGATGTTTTTGCTTGAAAAGGACATCCGTGGATTTTGCATTTGTACGGCGTTTCTTTTGTGTGAATCCGCATGTGTCTCGTCAAACCATTCGCTTGATGACTCGAGTAGTCGCAGAGTCTACATTTGTGGTTCTTTTCCGAATCTGGGCTGTGGATTTTCTCGTGAGCTTCCAGACAACGTGGGCTGTGGGTTTTGTACTCACAAACCGGATGAGAACAAACCAAATTCTTTCCCCTGTGAGTTTCAACGTGTTGGTTGAACTCGGATCTGGTTTTTGCCGAATACCCGCATTCATTTTGAGAACACGTGAAATTTCGCTCTTCCGAGTGAACATGCGTCATGTGATTTTTGAGATTTCCAGCAGTCGTTGTTTTGTGCGGGCACAAATGACATTTGAACAGCTTCTCTGGATTCTCCTTGTGAGAACTTTTTGGTATGCTTATGGCTTTGTGGAAAACTTTCCGGCTGCCAACTTTTTGAAATTCTTGCAGCCGGAAGACAGTCACAAGTTTTATATGTAATTTTGAATTTTTCTTCCGGCTGCCAAATTTTTGTTTCCAGCAGCCCGGTTTCCGGCTGGCAACTTTTTATCTCTAGCAGCCGAAAGATTTCTCATGAGTTTACATGGATTTGGGTTGCGGCTGCCAACTTTTTACACGAGCAGCCAGCGCTGCCAACTTTGCATTTTTAACAGCCGGGCTTCCGGCTGCTAACTTTTTTCCCATTGCATTATCAAATTAGGTTTTAGTCCAAATTTCCACTCGCAACCCGAAATCGGGCACTGGAACCTTTTTTCTCCGAGGTGAACTGTTTTGTGGTGTGTTGTCACATTTGATTCTACAGAAGCCGAATAATTGCAGCCGAGCTGTGCACATTTGAACGGTTTCTCTTTGAGATGACAACGAATGTGACGTTAAAGATTCGGTTTGTTGGGGGCGGAATATTCACACAGACTGCAACTGAACGGTCGTTCGCCCGTGTGAACTCTTCGAAGGATTTCAAGCTCAGACGCACAGCGGAAGTTTTTGTCACAATATTCACAAATCCAACTTGATTTTGCTTTCAACATTTTGGAAACTCCAAATATTTCTAGGGAAGTTTCTCTGTTTCTCTCTGTTTACTGTGGTTTATCAACAAGAATTCAAAATGGAGGTTTTCAAAGGCAGCTTTTGACGAGAGTTAATTTTAGTGCAGGTTAAAATTTTAAATAGGGTTTCACCTGTGTCCAGTGTAGTTGTCTTTGTCTTTGTCTTGTCTTTGCTTGGGAACAGCAGAGAGAAACTTGTTTGTTCTCTCAAGTTGTCTCGCCTTTTCTCTTTTCCTCAAATATTTTTAGACAGCCTAAAGTCTAGAGCCTCGAGCCTCGATTCTGGAGTCTCCAGGAGACTAAAACTCAAAGGCAATTTAAGTCTCAGGTAGTAAAATATTCAAAGGGTTTTATGAGCCTACAAAAATAGAATAAAATTGGACAAATTCCAATTTTTTGATCGAGTGATTTTCCACAATTTTAAATTCAAACAATTTAAAATTTGGGCATTTTCCACGTAAACCGCGCCTAAAATATTAAAGTGTTTAGCATTTGGAATTTTGACAATTGACCGAAGTTTTTTTTTAAATGTACATTAGGAATGCCAGATTTGGTTGTGCTAGTTGAACGCCGCTTAAAAAATTGAATACTTTTAACGAGTTACCGTACACTAGAGTAATTGAACCAGTGAAACAACTCATTGATCAAATGTCTTTAATTTTTTCCCAAACTAATTTATTCTACAAACGTTTAAAAGTTAAAAGCTAAGCCATTGTTGAAGTCTTGCTTCTGAATTCTGGGTTGCGGATTCTGAATCCAACGTAGAAAATACCGCTAATCTTTGACATAAATTTTGATTTTTTTGATTGCCTTTATTTTTTGCCTTCTCATTCAGTGAAATTGTCTCCTTTCAACCTTCTCCACATCTCTGAATTTCCTAAACACACGGACAAATACTGTATCGTAAATCCAAAGGCAGATTTCAAGCACCATGCAAATGTGGCATTTCTCTCAAGTTCATAATTGTAAATTCCAGCTGACCAAAAAAACTGGTATAAAATGTCAAATCCATGAAGCAACTCCACATTTAAAGTTACAGTGTTTTTTTCTGTAAATATTTTAGTAGGGCTTACAGTCTGATGCCAACCTACAGAAATGTTCAGGATTCAGCATTTAAGAAATTAATTTTGAGTTTTTCTTCTATGTAATTTTGACTAGACATTGAACAGCTGATTTTATTTATTTCAGACTTCAAGTTCAAATGCAAAATAAAATCATTCAGAGTTGCTATGGCAAAAGTTGGCTGTGAAATTGGATGATATTTTAATTTACACTATTTTCAAGTTTTTGACGTCAACGAAATGATCAGAGTGGTTTTACATCTTCAGCTGCGAAGACAGGTTTATCGTCAATAATTTTGATGAACGGCGTCCAAATCCCGTTAGTTTCATTTCCAAGGACAATAATTAATCTTAAAAATGAATTTGGATCCGGTGCCCGTGATAGATAATTCGGCTAGCATCATGAAAATAGCTGGCACCAGATCAAACAAATATGATGATGCAGAAATACACATTCGCATCACGAACAGACAGCGGCTTAAATTTCGTCGTCATCTCGTCCAGGTGATCCAAACTGAATCCGCGTCACTTCTTTTCTTCTTGTAGTAGCCTGAAAACATGAGCGTTACTGTTTGTGTCAAGTCAAATTTCATCCCAATCCTGCCACAAGCTATACAATCCGCTAGAGTGCATTGTTTTTGCCCGGTCGCCCATGAAAAACGGGCGATTTGGATCCAGCTCCGGCCAAAAGTAAGTCCAGTCGACATCCAGCCAAGATTTATCCACCACATTTCGGTTATGAGAAAACTTGATTGATGAATTTCGGCGCATCTCCACTCGAAACAAAGTCCAGTAGAATTCAAACGAGCGGAGTGGTGTCATAAAAACCGCACCGGGATGATTCATTCTTGTACGAATTTCTCCTTCAAAGTCGCTGTCGTAAGACACACTTCATAAAATTGCTCCCCAGTTTAGATTTTCGTAAAGCAATGCGCGCAAGATGGCGCCTCTCTACACTCTGAACTCGTTTGTGCATAGAATTTTTGAAATTCTTCAGGCCCACACAGATTGTAGCACGCAGTAAAACTCCAGTGAAGCGCTTGTCCCATCGGACCTCAAAATGCAACATAAGCAAATTTCAACTCGAAAGCGGATTTGAACGCTCCAGCTCTCGGATTATCACTGTCGAACATGGGGAAAAATACTTGGAAATCCAACGTAGCAGTTGGCGATTTGCTGTAAGTATTTCCGTATTTCTTGAATTAGTGGGAGAATTCTAGTCACGTCGTGCTGCTCCATCAAAATTCGATAGATCCAAATCAAAATTTTCATGGACAAAATCAACGTTGTTGTCGTTTCTTCCAACTGAATGAAGAGGAAGCGGGACAAAAGGGCGGTTTCTAGGGACGACAGGAGGAGGAAGAGCCAAACTTGGGATTGAAAAGGGGCGGTGTACATTTCAATCCCGGTTCTCGTCTCCCTGACTCCGTTCATTGTGATAAACTTGTAGGTGATTTGTTCTGTCTGAAACATTTGGCAACTATGTCTGCAATTTATTGGGCGATTTTCAAGTACGAGGACGTTTACTTATGAATTTAATATTTTGAATGTGGAATATTTTTGAGATATGGATAGGTAAGAAGTAGTGGCTGTAGTATGTGAGGGATAGTGATGAAAATATGTCACACGTAAGATATTAACGCTTTGGAATTGGAAGGTGACAATTAAAAGTCGTTTGAATTTTTGCATCTTGATAAAATCATCCAGATGTTTAAATTCGAATATTGAATTTTGTTTATTTTTTAATTTTTACCAAGCAAAAAGGCATAGCAAAATTTATTTTTAATAAGCAGATATATGCCCTGAGTTTGCTCTAATATGTCCTTAATTATCAAGATGGTATTTGAAAAACGCTTCAAACCTTAACCTAAAAAACATCAACAACAACAACAATCAAAAATCTCATCGTCGCATGTCAGTTAAATTTGATTCTATGGAAACTGGTCTCTCTAAAACTGGTCATCCTATCAACTGGTCACACTGCAACTGGTCACACGGGGAAACTCGTCACCCGAGAAACTGGTCACACAAGGAAACTCGTTCCACGTTCAACTGGTCACACGGTGAAACTGGTCACAAAGTATGACTGGTCACTTATGCAACTCGTCACACAGGACATTGGTCACAAAGTAGAACTTGTCCCTCGGAGAACCGTGACAAACTTTTTCTGTTTTCAGAGCTACATATTGAA
The DNA here is from genome assembly GCA_034698265.1 of Sminthurinus aureus. Classification (NCBI taxonomy): domain Eukaryota; kingdom Metazoa; phylum Arthropoda; class Collembola; order Symphypleona; family Katiannidae; genus Sminthurinus; species Sminthurinus aureus. The sequence continues at coordinate 676 of JAQGBH010006419.1, read as the reverse complement.
ATTTTGTATTAAAATGCACAGTTTTGGTCTTAAATCTAGACCCCAAATCTGTTCAAGAGCATGATACACTATTTTCCAAAAATTTGATAAGTTTTCTTTAGCATTATACTGGTTTGGAAATTTTGGTCCAAAAATGTAAACTTAAAGTCCAGCATGGCCAAACTGTGGTTAGGAAAACTGTTATACACATCAGCACGGCGAGCGTCTTGTTAAACGCGTATGAATATTAATTGGCATATTCCCAAACTAAACAACTTGTAAACAAAACGGAGCCTGCTACAAATAAATTTGTTCTGAATGTGCTTAAGTCCCGGACATGACAAATTGTTAAGCCAACTAAATTCTACTAAAAGACCCCTAGACCTTTTCAAACTTTTCTTGACTCTGTTTTGCCCATGCTGATTTTAAAAGGTTTTTGAAGGCAGGAAACTGCCCTTGTTGAATGCATTTTGAGGATCATGTGCAAAACTTAGGTTAAACAAAGACATAGATTTGGGTCTAGATTAAAGACCAAAGCTGTGCATTTTAATGCAAAATTTGAACATGTTGTTCTGAAAATAGAAGAATTTTGTCACGGTTCTTCGTGTGACAAGTTCTACTTTGTGACCAGTTTCCTGTGTGACGAGTTTTATAAGTGACCAGTTTCCCCGGGTGACCAGTCATACTTTGTGACCAG